>JAODAL010016327.1:0-81004 GCA_025379985.1 Phyllomedusa bahiana
ATTTTTTTGGGCTGTTACTCAGGGGGGCTTTTTTATCCCCCACCCGTGGATACGGGATACGGGGCCTCTAAGTTATGGCTTGTCCCCCCTCTTCCCCCCCGGGGGTTTTTTGTACAGAGGTGGGAAGAGGAAAAAGAGATCGGGAAAGTGGGGATTCTAAATATTTGTGGTTTTAATAAAGTCATTATGGCGGTGTGGAATGGTGCAGAAGAAAAGGGAATAAGAAACTAAGGAAAAACGATCATCAGAAAGACGTCTCCGGTGGTCCCTGATTTAAAAGGGGTTTTTTTTTTAATTGAAAATGTGGGGTTTGACCTAAGCTGTGCTGACCACTTGTGGTCTCTAAGGCGGTTTTTGTAGGTTATATCGCGCGAGAAAGGGCAGCGTAAATGTGTTCCCTGATTGTAAGAGGAGGGAACACCTGACCCTGTGTGGGTTACACTTTCTTCTTGTGGGGCTTATTTTAGAAGGTGGTGAGGTGCGTACAAGGAAAACATGGAAGGGATATTGGATGTGGGGGGGGGGATTGGATGGAGCTGGGCCCTTTGTCTAATCTTTTTAGATGACAAAAGGTGATACTTTTTTTACTCAACAACAGTTTTTTTTTTTGTACACTGTTTATGTGGTAAAGGGCGTGTTTTTCCGAGAGGCGCAAAAATTTTTTCATGTACTTAGGGGGGCCCCCCGAGATCAACCCCTGGGGGCCCCCCAGAACCCCCTCCGATACTTATGGGGATTCATTGAATTGATTTTGACTAACGTGTAGCCATCTTTGATCTCGGAAATGAAAATTGTGCCTCTTCTTTGGGTTTTTGTTTTTTGTTTTTCAATGGACTTTTTCATCTGTTTATTGCATAAAAATTGGTTTTTTCCATTTTATTTTCTTTATTAATAAATTTTTATTTTTTTTTAGTCATATTTAAAAACAATTTTTTATGGGGGCATAAGTATTCACTTATATATTTTCACACTTAGCTATATGTTTTTTATCAACACTTTTTTGCATTTTTTTTAAAAAATGTTTATTAATATATATTTATATATTTTATATAAATATTTAAAATTATATTTATATAATCATTTGGAAATTTTGATTTGATCACTGTTTTTGTATGGAAATGCATTGTATATTTGTTTTTTTTATTTATTCATAAATATTTTTATTTTTTATTCATTAAAAAATATGTTTTTTAAAATTTAGCCTTTCAAATTATGCATTCAATTTTTTTTTTGATATTGCCTGGGGGTTTGTATGTATTTATGTATCCATTAAAAATTTTTTTGTTACGGGTTTCTTTATTTTTCATGAAAAGCACTTTTTTCACTTGTCCTATTTTTTCTTCGCACGGTTTTTTACAAACCCCTCGGGAATTCCCGCTTAAAGGTTTACCGCATTTGGGCCCCCAAATTTTACTTTCATTCATGCTTCCGCTAATGGAAGCATTTGGGCCCATGACCACCTTAACAAAAACCTCAATTTTTTTTTTGGGTCACTCCGGGGTTTGGTTGCAGAGGCATAACGCTTGTTTTAACAATAATTGTGTAATTTATTTTTTTATTTCTAACTAAATTTGGTGTTTTTACTCATGTACTTAACGGGTATTTAATTTTTAAGTATCTTCATTTATTTTTTTCTTTATTTTATTATTATTTAACTTTTCAAGTACGTGGGACGGAAATTAAATTGATTGGTGCTGGCAACACAATCATGGTATCTCTTTGATTGGTTCGTTCCCGCATATATGGGTGTACTTTGACACATACCGCATTTCCCCCTTTGGAAGCGAGAAGAATTTTGTCGGGGTTTCCATCCTTGCTGTGATTTTTTTTGATGTGATTATATTTTATATTTATGTATCCTTTTTTTTCCTTTTTATTGTACTTCACCCCTTATTATGTATTTATATGTTCGTAGGTTAGGTTTGAGATTTTGTTTTGTTGGGTGTGGTTTTGTCAAGGGGGTGGTTTTTTTAACATTTTGGGCGACAGTATAAGCTCGCCGGGTCGGGGCGCGCCCTTTCCGCTAGTTTTTTTCCGGCGAAAAAGCACCGTTTTGGGGGGGGCCGGGGCCGCTCAACACCTATTTTAAAATCCGCCGCGCCCCCATGTGTTTGGCCAGTGAGGCGCTGCGCCTGAGATTCGCCCCGGAGGTGTGCAATCCCAGGGGGAAAAGTCCGCCCCGCCTCGCCAGTGGTTAGGCGCAGTGCGGCCCCCTGCGCCGAAGTTTCGCCGTCCGGGGAAAGGGTTTTGAAAACCCCCCCCCCCCCTTTTTTTAATGCGGCGAAAAGTTCCCTTCCCAACCTCGCCGGGTGGTGGGGCCCACAGTGCGGGGAAATGGGCGCAGTGCGGGATTGGGCCCCGTGGGGGAAACTGAAACCAAAATCTTTTCCCGATGCGAGGACGGTTTGGAAAACAGCGAAAAATTTCATTCCACTTTATCGGTGCGGATTTATAAAAAAAAAAATTAAAAAAAATCCCCCTTTATAAAGGTGTTAAAACATTCTAAAAAAAAACAAGGTCCGAAACCTTAAAAAAATAAAAAATTTAAAAATTTAAAAACAAAAATCATTTTCCCAAAAATTTTCCAAATTTAAAGGGGAATTAGGTTTATGGGAAAAATTTAGCGGGAAATACAGAAAATTAAATTCTAAAAAGCTATTTCATTGGTGGGGCCTTTAAAAGGGCCCAAATTTAAGAATAGGGGACCAAGAAAACCCTTTAAAAAATAGGGGAGAAATATTCCCCCCAATTTAAAATCAAAAAGGCGGGAAGTTAAAATACAGAAAAAAATGCAAGGAAAAAGAGTTAAAATTTGGGTTTGGGAGCTGCGAGGGCTTGGCAAAGTTTCAGCCAATCAGAATAGGGGACAAAGCCCCAAATTTTAAAACCTATGGAGAACAAATTGACCAATCAGAATCAAAAGGGCCCGGGACAGTTAAAAATTTCGATTTAAAATTGCAGAATAGAGCTAAATTGGTTGGATAGGGGGGCTTGGCTACCCCCAAGCCAATCAGAGCGGAGTTACTTTTTCCCATTTTTTAGTCTTGGAGGGGGGCGGCGCTTTGGGAAATCTCGGGGGCTCAGGGGCCGTGCGGGCAGGGAAAGTATGAATAAAAAAAAATCATTTTGAATTAAGTGAAAAAACATTTTCACATAAAGAGCAAAAAAACCTTCTGTAAAAATAAATAAATTTAAAAACCCAAACCCAAGGCGTTTGTCCCGAGACCGGCGCTACTTGGGGAATTGAAAAGAAAAAAAAGAGAATGGGGGGGGAAAAATACAGTAATTAAAATTTTGGGTTTAAGCTTTTTCAATTGGTGGCCCTAAACCAGCCAATCAGAATAGGAGGACAGGGGGCCCTTTAAAACCTTTATGGAAGGGGGAAATTGACCAATAGACTTAGGAGCGGGGGGAAACCCTAAAAAAAACCCTTATGGAGAAAAATTGCCCCAATCATTTTCCAAGGGGGGGACATTTTCCCAAAATTTACAGAAAAAAGGGCGGGAAACGGGGTAAATTGGTTGAGTAGGGGGGCTCGTCCGGGTTCCCAACCCAGAGGGGCGAGCTACTTTCTAAATAGAGTTCTAGGGGAAAAAAAATTCCGAGCGGGTCGTGTTTGGCAAAGGGTTAAAAGGGGCGCCGTTATTTGGCCGGATGGGAAAAGGGCGAGCGACGTCCTATGGGTTTTCAAATTGAAAAATCTGAAAAAAAATGTCCCATGGCCGAAATAAAATGAAAAAAGACTACAGGAATTTGGGTTCCCGAGGGTATATAAAAGGGAATAAAAATTATGGGGGTAAAAAAAAAAAAAAATTTTACATCAAAAAAATTTCATGTTTTTTTTCTTTTTTTCTTTTGGCCCCCTTCCCTTTTGACCCTTGGGGATAACAAAAAAATTAAAGAAAAAAACCCGGGATTTTATTGAATTAATATTTTTTTTTTTTCGTTCCCCCCCATTTTTTTTATTAAATTTTATTTTACACACCCGGGGCCAACTTTTTTGGGTTAATCATTTGATTTTTGGGGGCCTTTGGTACAGTTTTTTTCAATTGCATTGGGAAAAACCCCCTTTGGAGCTTTCGTCGCTCTCCCTTTGGCCCCAAAATTAACGGCGCCTCTTTTAACTTGGGCCAACCCACAGGCTTGCTCGGAATTTTTTTTCCCCCTTTTGAACTCTTTGGGGAAAGAAAAGCTGGGCCCCCTGATTGGCTAAGTGGACGACCCCCCCCGCTGTAAACCAACCCAAGCTAGTTTCTGCCCTTTTTCTTTATTTTGAACTGTCCCCCCTTGGGGAATTTTTGATTGGTCAATTTTTTTCTTTGGTTAAAAATGGGTCCCCTTTTTCGCCCCCTATTCTGTTTTGGTAAATTCTCCTCCATAGGATTTTAATGGGCCACTTTTACTCCTTTTTCTGTTTGGGGCGGGGTTTATCCCGCCTAAAGAAAAGCTTAAAAAAATTTTGTATTACTGTATTTCCCGGCAATTTTCTCTTTTTCCCAATTCATTTATTGTAGCCCCTTTTGTCTCGGGGGACCAAACGCTTTTTTTCGGGGTTTTTAACGGATTTTTTTTTTTACAGAAAGGTTTTTTTAGTCTTTTTTGTGTTTAATTTTTTTCACTTAATAAAAAATGATTTTTTTTTTTTTATCCATTTCTGCACGGCGCGAGCGCCCAGATTTCAGTGCGCGCTCCCCTCCATTTGAAATTTTTTAAAGGGAGAAGGGAGCTTTAAAGCAATATTGGCTAGGATGGCCCAAGCCCCCGCTAGCTCAGCCAATCAGTCTTTTCTGTTAATTTTTTCTGTTTTTTGAAAATTTTTCCCCCCCTTTGGGTTTTGATTGGTCAAAAATTCTCCCCTAAAGATATAAGGGTCTTTTTTGGGTTTTTTTTCTGATTGGTCAATTTGTTCTTCCCTAGGTTTTTAAAGGGGGCAACCCGTCGCTTCCATTCTGATTGGCTGGGGTTTTTGGCGGACAATGAGAAGAGGGTTAAAAAAATTTGAAATTTTCTGTTTTTTCCCGGCCCAAATTTTTCTTATTGCAATTTTTTATGTAGCGCCGGGCTCGGCGGGCAAACGGTTTTTAGGGATTTTTAAAGGATTTAAATTTTTTAAAAAAGGGTTTTAGCTTTATCGATAATGTTTTACACTTAATAAAAAATTTTTTTTTTATTTAAAAAATTTTATGCCGCACGGCGCTGAGCCCCGGATTGCATTGCGTCAATCTTTTCCCCTTTTACTACAGGGAGAAGTAGTTCGCACTTCCCGATTGGATGGGATTGCCAAAAACCCCCGCCGGGATTAACCAATCAGACTTTTGCCTTTTTACTGCATTTTGAAAATGTCCGCCCTTTTAAATTTTATTGGTTCAAAATTCTCCCTAGGCTTTTAATGGGACTTTGTTTCTTTTATTTGATTGGGCCCGGGTGCCCAAACCCCCGGTAGCTTTAAACCAAAACAGCTCTTTTTTTTAATTTTTTTCCCGGTTTTTTTAAAATGGGCCCGCCGTTGATCTGAAGGTCCCAAACGTTTCTCCCTTTTTTTGTAATGGTTCCCTGTCGCTCCTATTTTGATTGGGCCCGGGTTTTTGCCGGGCCCAAAAAAAAATAGGGTTTTTTTAGAAATTTTTTTTAAATTTTGTATTTCCCCGGGAATTTCCAATATCCGGATTTCTTGATATTTGCGCCGTTCATAGATTTTTTGGGAAAATGATTTTTTTTTTTAAATTTTGTTTATTTTTTAGGTTTAAATCTTTTCTGGGCCCCTGTTTTCCCCCCTTTTTTTTTTCGGATTCCTACTTGCTGAAAGGAGCTGGCCCCCGAGGGTTTTTCTTGCGATCTTCTAAAACGCTTTTCCCCGCATGTTCCGTTCTTGGGTTTACTTCGCCGCCGCCGGAGCATTTTGACCAAAATAAACCCCGGTCTGCCTGTCGGAGTGCCGAGCGCTGCAAAAGCGCCGCACTTTTCCCACTCGCCAATCGTACATGGGCCCCGGGGGTTTGGCGGGGCCGGTTTCCCCCCCCCGGGCGCCCACAGCGCGCCCACCCGCGGCCCTTTTCCCGCCATTCATGGGGGCGCAGCTTTGAAAGTGGGGGTCAAAAAAAAAAAAAAGGGCTTTTGGCCTGGTTTTAACCCCCGCTTTCCCCGCGGGCCCCCCAAAAGGGGGGGGTTCGGGCCGGGAGGCGCAGTAACGCCCCAAAAAAAAAAGGGGTTAAAAACCCGGGTTTTCATGTCGCCCCAAAATGTTTGTCTCCTGTGTCAGGATTAAATAAATTATATTTATTTTATTTATTTAGTTTTGGAGACATTTTTTCAGTGTTGTAGTAGTTTTTGTTATCCATTCCATTATTTTCATTAGTTTATATGAGGGCACAAAAATCCATTGTTTTAAATATAACCTTTAATAGAAAATTTTTAAAAACGTTTATTCTTACCCAGTTAAAGATATAGACACTTCAGAAGGTGGTCCGATTTTAGATGTAACATAAGTTTACACACAAATACTTTTATATTACACATATGATTCCACCATTACAATAATCACTCACTTTTGTGGGGTCTTTATCTGGGTCTCATGGTGGTCTTCTGAAAAAATTTCTAACTTTACCCCGTTTTGATGCATTTTTAGGGGAAAAAAGGGGAGACCCTTTTCCCCGGGGGTGCTTTGTCTATTTCTCTCCCATAGAAACCCCAAATTTATGGGGCCCCCTTTAAGGGGGGGAAAAACTCACCCTATTTTAAAACCCGTTTTTTGCCCCACTGGGATATGTCCTAGTTTTCTCCAAAAGCGATTTGAGCCTTTCCCAGTAGTGAAGTTAAAATATGGGGAAACCCTATGGTAACTAAATCCGGACTCATTTTTTCCTTGCATCTACAAAATGATGTATAGGCTCCAAGATAAAATTTCAGGCTCAAAAATTTTAAAACCCTTTTGGGCCACCAAATGATGCTGGGGGTTTTCCCTGAAAAATATGGGAAAAAAAGGGGCATTTTCATAGATGTCTATTTGTAAAATGGCAAAAAAGGGGGTTTAAATTTTTCTTTTAATATTTTTTTAAAATTCTTATACTTTTTTAAAAGGGTTTTTTTAAATGTTAAAAAATTTTTGTCGCCTAGGGCACTTGGGCCAACGAGGGTATATTTAAGTAAAACTAACTACATAGGGGCCTAATTTGCAAACCCTAGGGTTTTTGTTTTTTTTAAGGGCCCAAAAAAAGGGGCAGAAAAACCATCCAGTTCAGCCTATTTTTTTTTTTGCTTTAAAGGGGTTAAAACAGAGGAAGGGAAAAAACCCCCCCTGAGGTTAAAAAACCCCTTGTCCTCATTTTAGGGAAAAAAATCCTTTTCCCGACTTCAATTGTCAATCAGAAAAATGTCCCTGGCCCAAAGACCACCTTCCAGGGAAACCTAGTCACTATAAGTTGTTTTATTTAAATTACGCTTTTAGAAAAGCAACCAGACCTTTTTTTTAAAATCTGTTAGTTTAATTCACCATGACAAGTTCCTTTGGCGCGGGGGTTCCCCCAGTCTATGCTCTTACAGTAAAAAAAATCCCTTTTTATGTTTTTTGTAGAAACTTTTTTTTCCTCAAAAACATAGGAAAAGGGTGCCCCGTTGCTTTGGTGCAGTTTTTAGGGGATTAAAATAGATTTTGAGGGTGATCTCTGTAAATTTACCTTTAAGATAATTTTTAAAAAATATTTAAAATTTTGTCCCTCTGAAACGTTTTTTTCTTTAAAAAAATTAAAACCCCCAAAACTTGATAAAAATTTCTGGGGGTTTTTGCAGTCCAACCATCCTTTTTTTTTTTTTTTGTTGCCTGTCTTTGTAACCGTTAAAAAGCACCCAAAAGTCCTTTTTATTTACCCAAAATGTACCCCAATATTTTCCCTGTGTGGGTTTTAAACCCCTGAATTTTATAATGGGAATTAATGGGTTTATTATGTGGGATTTTATGCCCCCTTTTAAAACACCCCGTAATCCTGTTTGCCTTGGGAGGGTGCTGCCTGACACCTGGCTGTACAGTTAAGTTTTTTCTTTTCCACCCGGATTAAACCCCAAATCCTTTTCCTGTAAGTTTTTCCCAGCGTTTTTTTTATTTTTTTGTAATCATGAAATGGATTTTTCCTCCCCCCCTGGATAACCTTTGCATTTACCCGTGCCCCCAAAAACCCCATCTGCCAAATTTTTGCCCAGGTTCTTCCCAACTTATCCAGGGTTTTTTAAAAAAAACCAAAATTTTTTCTGTTTTGTGTTGATTACTTTACCCGAGCTTAGTATCATTTTGCAAAAATTTATTTTACTGTGCAATCCCTTTTGTTAGATATTAATGGCAATATTAAAGAGGATCGGGCCCAATACTGAGCCCTGTGGTACCCCACTAGTAACAGGGATCCAGTCTGGGTATATACCATTAATCACCACCCTGTGTTTTCTATCACTGAGCCAGTGAAACATTTATGTGGTACAATATCAAATGCTTTAGAAAAATCTAGATATATAACATCAAATGTCTCACTCCGATCCAGTCTAGAACTAACTTCTTCATAGAAGCTGATGAGATTCTTCATAAACCCATGCTGGAACGGCATTTATTTTCAGTGAGATACTCCAGGGTAGTAGCTCTTAGAAAACATTCAAACATTTTACCTACAACAGAGGTTAAACTTACCGGCCTATAGTTTCCAGGAACACTGTTTAACCTCTTTTTGAATATTGGCACCACATTTTCTATGTGCCAATCCTTTGGGACATACAGTCCATAAATATTAAGAATAGGGGCCTATCTGTTACATTAACTCCCTTAGGACACAGGAAGGTCATCTTCCTCAGTAAATACAGTGAGGAAAAAATGGTTTAATAGGTTTGGTCATGTGTCAGTAGAGGGTTAAATGAATGGAATTCAAACTTTATTTGGTACAATTTAAAATCTTCTTAAAATCAGTTACATAATTATATAATTGCTTTTGTGTTTCACATTACTTTCAATCAGCAAAATCACAAAACAACACCAAAAAGTCTTAACTTTATGCAAATCAAAGTAGTGCCTGGTGTTGCTAAATTCTGAAAATGCTTAAATTTTCAAGTGCCTAGAGCTCCAATCTCATGCATGTGGATTGGGCATTAAAGTCATGAAAGGAAAATTTTTCAGCCACATGAAACCTCAAAAAGTAGATCAAGCGGTGTAGGATGATTTTGCAATGCCCTCTGTTGTTTGACATGCCAGTTCTCATCACTTGTCGCAAACTGAGAGACACAGTATCCTTAACTCAGCAATGGTTTCTGGTCGGATTTTCAGTGGAATCAGCAGTTGCGAAGAACTACCACCGCAGGAACCGTAACAGTTGCTACAGGGCCCGTTGTCACTAGGGGGCCCTGCCAGCAAAGACTGGTAACTTAATTTTCACTGCCAGCTGAGGGCCTGTCACACAATGTTGTCGCCTGTCATTAGGGGCTCATCCGGTCTCGACACTGGCACCATATGACGGAATCGTATGACGAGATCTAGCCGGCGGTGAACAGTAAGTTACAACTTTCAATGTACAATGTATTGAGGTGTCACCTGTCAGTTTTCCTGTAGCTGTATATTTACTTTTAATTTTTCAGCGGCAAGGAGTGATGGGGGCTATCATGAATTACAGACACAGCATGTGTCCTAGCAGCTACAAAAGCACCCCTTTCTGTTTTTTCTACTGACACTATTCACTATACGTATATTTCATTAGCATTTCGTAGCATTTTGACCTTAAACTGTATGACTTGGGTCAAACGTTTTGGATACCCTTCCACAAACTTCTCACAATAGTTGGTTTTGGCTCATTCCTCCAGACAGAACTGGTGTACCTGAGCCAAGTTTGAAGGTCGTCTTGCTCGCACCTGCCTTTTCAGCTTTGCCCATAAATTTTCAATAGGATTGAGATCAGGGCTGATGGCCACTCCAAAACATTGCCTTGGTTATCCTTAAGTCACTTTGTAACCAGTTTGGCAGTTAGGTCATTGTCATTTGGAAGACCCATTTCTGCCTAAGCTTTAACTCCCTGGATGATGTCTTGAGATGTTGCTTCTGTATTGCCACATAATCTTCTTTCCTCATGAAGCCATCTATTTTGTGCAGTGCACCAGTCCCTCCTGAAGCAAAACAACACCACAACATGATGCTGCAACCCCTGTGTTTCACAGTACAGATGGTTTTCTTAGGCTTCTAAGCTTCTCCATTTTTCTTCCAAACGTATCAATGGTCATTATGTCAAAACAGTTAAATTTTAGTTTTGTCAGACCACAGGAAATGGCTTAAAAAACGTAGTTTTTTGTTCTTTCAGCCCATATTGATACAGTACTTGTTTCACTGTCGATAATGATACAATCTTACCAGCCTCCGCCAGTATCTTCACAAGGTCTTTTGATTTTGTTCTTGGGTTGATATGCACATGTTGGACCAAAGCACATTCATCTGTGAGACACAGAACCCATCTCCTTCCTGAATGGTTTGATGGCTAGACATTCCCATCATGTTCTTACTTGCATATAATTGTTTGTACAGATGAACAAGGCACTTTCAGGTATCTGAAAATTGCACTCAAGGATAATCAAGATTTGTCCAAGTCCACACTTCTCTTCTTGATATCTTGGCTGATTTCTTTAGACTTTCCCATGATGTTACACACAGAAGCAGTGTGTTTCTGGTGTGTGATTAAAAAAACATCCAAAGGTGTGTCTCTAACTCAGATGTTGCCAATAAACCTGAATCTGAAGCTTACAAAGACTTAACATCATTGTAAGGGATCCGTCAGGGGCGCATGAACAGACACAGACAGTGTGAGGCCCTGACACTGATCCCAACCCCTGTCCCTGCCTTTTGGGGTGCCCGACTCCTTAATAGGTCGGCCCCAACCAGAAGACTGAGCACTATACTGAATAGCGTGGAAACACAAGACGCAGACAAACAATACAAACACAATAAGGAATAGTCAAGCAAGCCAAGTCGGTAACTATCGGGAACGCGGTACAAAGTCAGAAGGCAGAAGAATAAACGTGAAACAAGCAGAGTAAGATAACCAGGGAGGCACAGAATAAAGAGGACGAGTGATAGGCAGAAACAGACCAGTATAACAGGCAAGGAGAAGAGACAGAAGACCCTTAAATACCTTCCAGGAGAACTAAGGACAAAGGCAATAGGAGGAAGAAACAGAAGACCAGATAGGAAGGTAGAGCTGTCAATCACCAGGAGCAAAGAGCCAGGTTAACCCGTGGAGTGCTGGACGATTCCTGGCCCGGGCGTCGGCCAGGAATCAATCAAGATAGCAGGGAAGAAAACCAAGTTCACACTAGTGAACACAAATGTAGACACTATGTCAAAAACCACGGCTTACGTCGCAACGGCCATGGCCGGTGACCAGAACTCAAAGCTGGGGTTCTTTCTGGCATGATCATGACAATCATCATATGGGTTGTCTCATATTTATATATCATATATAAGGCATAGTAATCCTAGTGTGTGTAAACTTTTGACTTGGCAGAAAGTAAACATGTCTTGAAAAACTCTCTCATTATTCTGCATCTGGCAAATGTAAATAATTTTGCTAATCCTAATTGACCAAAAACGGTTAAGGTTTATTCTGTACAATATGTATAACATTATAAAGTGACTTTGTATATGTGTTTTCAAGCATGTTAGTAGCAAGTGTGTATGCATCTGTAATGAGAGTACATTTGCATGCATGATGCATCTACATGTTAAGTGTGCATACCTATGTGCATGTGTCTGTAGTTACAGTACAAATTTATATTTGATGGTATAAGGTATAAGTGAACATGTGTAATATGGCAGATGAAAATGTATGTCTGTACTGTATATAGTGTGTGTGCATTTCTTTATGTATTGAGTGTGCATACATGTTAGTGCCTTTATATGTATGCATAAATGGTACATAGCCAGTGTGCATGTGCATATAATGAGTGTGTGCATGTTTATAGTAAAATGTAGATATTACCCCAAGGTAACCAAATACACATATTTCCCACACTACCAAGATAATGAATCCCTAAAATTTTACTTTTATTAACAAAAGAAGAACACAATTGTATTCTGTACCTGAAATTTCTGCTTTATTACCCCCAAAATTCTATCTAATTCTAAGAGAAACTAAATGAAATGTAGTCAATTTATAAATATGGTGTTCACTGCAGTCCTAGTTATCATTGCATTGCACAGACAGCCACGCTGTTTAACATTTAAACATGTTTCTCCTTGATGGTGTCCAGGCATAACTTCATTAGCTAAAGTTGGACGTATTCAGTCTCCAGTGTCTAGAGCAGCATAAACTGTAAATACAGGCCTGACTATATGGTCATTATATGGCAGTAATACATATGTTCACTATATGGCAGTAATATACAGTCTGCAGAGGCTGTGTAAACAAGTATCTAACACTATATGGTCATGTTCGTTAATATAGTCACATACGTTGTACAGGTATTCAATATGGTCACTGTATGGCAGTAATACTGGCCTTTGTATATTTATCTTTATTAAATAATAGCATAGGGGTATTATTCAGTCACTATGTGGTGGTAATTTATGGTCATGTTCTGGCAGTATAATCGGGTCCATATGTAATAGCATTATTGGTAGTGTTGGTCCTAAGTAATTATTGGTAATTTGGGATTAACACTGGTGTCACATTCTCTTGCTAAGGTCTTTTCATGTCCCTGCCCATGTGGTCTCCAGACCAAACTCTTACTATCTGTCTGTGCATCTGAGACAAAAGGGGAAATCTTCACCAAAAAGGATAAACCTCCATTCCAGCTACCATTGCCATATTGTTGTGTGTCATGATAGCCCTTGTGACTGAAGGCATTGGGTCAATTGAAACCTGTAGCTGGATGTCAGGCTCATAGCCCAATGTTATACAAACAGCAATGTGCCACTTTACGCTTGGAATGTGAAGTTCTATCTTCCGGTGGGGTGAATAAGTTATGTTAGCCGAACACCTCTAATCTTCATTTCAGGTTGATAATGTGAAAAATAGTGATGCATTTCAAACAAAAGTTCTTAATTATAGCATGATAGAAAACCAGAGATAAACACAATTTAATGCATAAAAGACTAACATCATGTAGTTTGTAAAAAACAATAAAATCACAAAACATCAATAAAGGGAACATGCTCCCCACTAACATTTCCTTGGCAAGAAACGAGCTTGTGATCATGTGATCAAGCAAATGTGTGGGGAAAGCCCCAATCACATGATTGAGACAGGATCAAACAACAATTAAGAGGGACAGACTCAAATAATACAGGAGGAACAAACGCAAACAACAACAAAGGGGAAAAGTACTGAAACAAAAACAATTCCACAATAATTTTGGCCCTAAGTGTAGATTCCACTGGGTATCCCCTAAATAATCTCCGTCAGGCACTGTCACACTCTAATGAAAATATATCACTACCAGAGTTGTTATGTTTAATGTGAATAAGCTCACTGAGTAGAAGAGTCTTGATTACCTGGTCATAGATTTGCCATTTAGGGATACTGCAATAACATTTTTCTCAGGTTCAAATCCAAAAAATGCATAGCTGAAGAATTGTAGCATAAAGTAAATTGCAAATTCAGTTATTGAACAAAATCACAAGCATTTTTTGCAGATGGGATGAATATGGGGTATTAGTGGAAAACAAAAATAATTCTTCCTATATTGCCATGAAGAGACTAACCAATGATTTCGAAAATTTGGCCCCATTGAGGAACCACATAATTGCCAATGCACATTATCAAAAAAAAAAAAATATGAGTCAATAGAAAGGTCACAGCCAAGACAATTAAGTCCTAAGTACCTGGAGAGCAAAGATTATTATTTTTTCTCTCTCTTGGTGTTGCAATTTCACTGTTGAGGAATGTGTATAAATAGTGTGGACATATATAGACAGTGGAAAGTTATATTTAAAGAAGTAATGTGATGCTTTAACTATACACATTTTAGCAGTCTGCATGAAATTATGGAGGGACGTTGTCACGGCGGCCGCGGGCGCCGCTGCCCCTGCGGCCGTTCCCCTGCCCGCGACTACCTCCGTGCCCTCTGTCCCTGCGCCAGATCGCTTACCTGGCCCCGCTCCTGTGCACGCCCCTCCCGTCTGTTCCAGCTGTCGTGCGCGTGCCTGTCCCTTAGCGCACGCGCACGACAGCTGGTCCAGCTTTAAAGGGCCAGTGTCCCGTTAATTGGTCCTTTGCCGGACGCTGGTCCTATAAGGGTTACGCCCCCAGCACTCGCTGCCAGATCGTTGGTGTGCATTTGGTGAGCTAAGAGAGTGTCTAGTGTCCGTATTGATTACCCGTGTACCAGTCCGTTCCGCTACGTTTCCTGACCTTGCCTGTTTGCCGCCTGCCCTGACCGTCTGCCCGTCTCTGACCACGAACCTCTGCCGCCTGCCCTGAACTTCTGCCTGTCCCCGACTACGCCTCTGGATTACGATTCTGTACCCGCAGTACCCCGGCAGCCACCGCAAGCCAGTCAGTCAGGGGTAACGACCTGGTAGCCTCACGCCGCAGCAAGTGCATCCGCTTTGCGGCGGGCTCTGGTGAAAACCGGGGGCTACTTAGATTCCGCTCCCTGGTGTGGCTTAACTATCATCGCTTGTGGTGGTCCAGCGAATCCACCGAACCCTTACAGTACAAACTGTCCATGGATTCCGCCAGGGTACCTCTGCCCGATCTCCGGGACGTTACGACGGCCATCGCCCAGCAGAGCCAGCGTATCGACCAGCTCGCGGCCATGATGCAGAACCTTGCAGCCCGCCTACCTCCGCCTGCGGCTACTGCCGTCGCGCCTGCACCAGTTGCTCCGGCAGCCTCGGCTCTACCTGCTCCTGCACCGGGACCTTCTCTGCATCTGCCGCTCCCTTCTCGCTATGATGGAGACCCCAAGAAGTGCAGGCTTCATCAGTCAATGCTCCATCACAATCGAGATGCTGGCACATCAATTTCCTACTGAACGGGCTAAAGTGGCCTTCATAATTAGCCTCTTAACGGGCGAAGCTCTGGCCTGGGCCACTCCGCTGTGGGACCGAGGAGATCCGCTGACGGCTAATCTGCAAGCCTTCCTCCAGGGGTTCCGAACTGTCTTTGAGGAACCTGGTCGCACCTCCTCTGCTGCTGCAGCCCTGCTTCCTCTCCATCAGGGTGACTGCACTGTGGGACAGTACTCTGTGCAGTTCCGCACCTTAGCCTTGGACTTGGACTGGAACAATGAGGCTTTGGTGGCAACCTTCTGGCAAGGCCTCTTGGGACGTATTAAAGATGAGCTCGCGGGTCGGGACCTGCCTTCCTCACTGGACGAATTGATTCGGTTGGCCACCCGGATCGATATTCGCTTTGCTGAAAGGCAACAAGAGCTCCGCCTCCAACACGAGCTTACTCGTCCATGCCGGCTACCTCGCTTAACTCCTGTCTTTCAACGCCCTCCACTTCCTCCGCCAACGGTTCATGAGGACGAACCCATGCAGGTTTGCAAGGGCTCATTTGACCCAGGGAATGCTCACAGCGACGTCTGCGGCAGTATATGTTTCTACTGTGGCGGTTCCGGCCACTTCATTGGGGGACTGTCCGGTGCGCCTGGGAAACTCCCGCACTAGGGCTCGTAGGAGAGGCAACCTAGGTGTCAGTGCGGCCTCCTCCCGTCTGACCATTCCTGTTTCTATGTGGAATTTCCGCCGGACAGCACCTTTCAGGCCACCGCCTTCCTGGACTCGGGGTCCGCCGGTAACTTTATTAGCCACACGCTGGTGTCCCAGTACCGGCTTCCAGTGACGCCCCTGCAGAAACCCATGTTTGTCTCCTCTGTCAGTAGCGAATGCCTCAAGGATGCCATTCGGTTCTGCACTACGCCCCTCACCTTGCAGATTGGGGCGTTACATCAGGAAACAGTGAAACTCCTCGTACTGCCTCGTTCCCCTTCTGAGATCCTTCTGGGCCTTCCCTGGTTACAAGAGCATGCTCCGACCCTAGACTGGAACACAGGCGAGATTCTTCGTTGGGGCCCGGCATGTCACTCACGATGCCTTCTGGCACTCCGCCCTGCTCCACGGTTTGCCTCTGCGAAGCCTACGAAGTCTCTGCCAGGTCTGCCTGCTCCTTACCAGGACTTTGCTAACATCTTTTCCGAAAGACAAGCCGAAACTCTGCCCCCGCACCGGCCCTTCGATTGCCCTATCAATTTGCAACCCGGTACTACTCCCCGAGGCAGAGTTTACCCTCTCTCCGTCCCAGAGACAAAGGCGATGTCCGACTATATTCAAGAAAATCTCCGCAAAGGCTTTATATGCAAGTCGTCCTCGCCTGTGGGAGGCGGATTCTTCTTTGTCGAAAAGAAAGATGGAACCCTCCGGCCCTGTATTGATTATCGTGGCCTGAATAAAATAACCGTAAAGAATCGATACCCCCTGCCTTTGATCTCGGAGCTATTTGACCGCCTACATGGCACCAATTTTTTTCTAAGTTGGATCTTCGCGGTGCTTACAACTGATTCGATCGGAAAGGTGACGAGTGGAAAACAGCCTTTAACACCCGTGATGGCCACTTCGAATATCTCGTCATGCCATTTGGTCTCTGCAACGCTCCGGCTGTCTTTCAAAACTTCGTTAATGAGATCTTCCAGGATCTTCTATACGTCTGCGTCTTAGTTTATCTGGCGATTCTAATCTATTCTCCGACCTACAGACTCACCATCACCACGTCCGCCAGGTGCTCAGACGTCTCCGGAACAACCAACTTTATGCCAAGCTGGAGAAGGGCCTGTTCGAGCGCACCTCCCTGCCCTTCTTAGGGTACATCGTGCCAGATCAAGGTCTTCAGATGGACCCCGCCAAGCTCTCAGCAGTCCTGCAGTGGCCCCGTCCAGTGGGCCTTCGGGCCATCCAACGCTTTTTAGGCTTTGCCAATTACAGGCAATTTATCCCACACTTCTCCTCTCTGGTGGCTCCGATGGTAGCCCTCACCAAGAACGGTGCCGATCCCAAATCATGGCCTCCCGAGGCCCAAGAGGCCTTCAAACGTCTAAAAGCTGCATTTTCTTCCGCTCCTGTTCTCTCTCGTCCGGACCTTCAGCGCCCGTTTGTCTTAGAGGTCGACGCCTCCTCAGTTGGTGCCGGCGCCGTTCTTCTTCAGAAGGCCTCCTCTGGGAGATTGCGGACTTGTGGATTCTTCTCCAAAACTTCCACTCCGGCTCACCATCCCATAGAGATCTACACTGATCATAAGAATCTTCTATATCTACAATCTGCTCAGCGATTGAATCCGCGTTATGCCAGGTGGTCGCTTTTCTTCGCCCGTTTTAATTTTCTCCTACACTTCCGACCGGCCGAAAAAAATGTCAGGGTGGACGCTCTCTCTAGATCCTCTGATACTTTACACACATTTTATATTTACATGGTAGAGTGGTACCATATATATATATAATACTTATTTCATGCAATAAATTGCAAACTAATATATGGAGGGACATACTTTACACACATAATATATATATTATATATATAATTTGTGTAAGTATGTCCTCCATAATATATATATATATATTATATATTATATATTATTATATTATATATATATATATATATATTATACTTTATATAATATTATTTGCATTTTATTGCATGAAATAGTATTTGATCACCTGCACTCATTACCTGTATTAATTGCACTTGTTTGAACTCATTACCTGTATAAAAGACACCTGTCCACACACAATCACACTCCAACCTCTCCACCATGGCCAAGACCAAACAGCTGTCTAAGGACACCAGGGACAAAATTGTAGACCTGCACAAGGTTAGGATGGGCTACAGAAAAATAGGCAAACAGCTTGGTGAGAAGGAAACTGTTTGGGGGAAGAGGAAAGATGAGTACAGAACCCTGTCCCAACCATGAAGCTGTAAACATTCTTTGGTGGTACTTTTCTGCAAAGAGAACAAGACAACTGCTCTTTATTGAACTAAGAATGGATGGGTCTATATATCGTGAGAGCCTGTCCAACAACCTCCTTCTCTCAGTAAGAGAATTTTCTATGAGTCGTGGCTGGGTCTTCCAGCATGATAATGACCCGAAACACACAGTCAGGGCAAATAAGGAGTGGCTCCATAAGAAGCATTTCAAGGTCATAGAGTGGCCAAGCCAGTCTTCAGCCACCTGAATCCAATCGAAAATCTTTGGAATGAGCAGAAACCCAATGCAGCCCAGAGACAGCCCAGAAACTTAAAAGATCTGGAGAAAATCTGTAAGGAGCAGTGGGCCAAAATCCCTGCTGCAGTGTACACAAACAGGTTTCTGTACCAAATATTAAGTTCTGTGTTTCTATTGTATCAAATACTTATTTCATGCAATGAAATGTGAATTAATTATTTAAAAACCACAGAATGTGATTTTCTGTATTTTTTTTAGATTCGGTCTCTCACAGTTGAAGTGTACCTAGGATACAAATGACAGACTTCTCCATTCTTTTTTGGTGGAAAAACATGCAAAATCAACAGTGTATCAAATACGTATTTTCCCTAGTGTATGTGTATGTATGTATATCCGAGCGCATGGGAATCCGAATTCCGACGGCAATTTTAGTACAAAAACCGTGGAAAAAAACAGCTGTTCATGGTCCAGCAATGTGAAAATGTTGTTGGATTTTGGCGGGCATTTTCAAATTTCTGTGTAGACCTAGCCTGACCAAACACTACCGACTCTACTTCACTAAGACTAGAGAAGCAGTAACACATACATACACACTGATGAGCCAAAGGGTAGCAATGTTTTAAACTTTTTGACTTTCAGGCTCCTTATCTCCTTATGCACTACAGTGTTGAATGTGAGGCCAGTAAGCTTAACCTCTGTTGTAGGTAAAATGTTTGAAGGTTTTCTCAGAGATGCTATCCTGGAGTATCTCACTGAAAATAAATGTATAACGCCGTTCCAGCATGGGTTCATGAAGGATCGGTCCTGTCAGACTAATCTCATCAGCTTCTATGAGGAAGTCAGTGCTAGACTGGATCGGGGTGAGGCACTGGATGTCATATCTAGATTTTTCTAAAGCATTTGATTACGGTGCCACATAAAAGGTTGGTAAATAAATGAGAATGCTTGGACTGGGGGAAAATGTGTGCAAGTGGGTAAGCAACTGGCTCACTGATAGAAAACAAAGGGTAGTAATTAACGGTACATACTCAGACTGGATCGCTGTTACTAGTGGGGTACCACAAGGGTCAGTATTGGGCCCTATCCTCTTTAAAAATTTTTATTAATGATCTTACACAGGGAATACACAGTAGAATATCGATCTTTGCAGACGATACTAATCTCTGTAAAGTAATCAACACAATAGAGGATAATATGTTATTACAAAGGGATCTGGATAAGTTGGAGGCCTGGGCAGGGAAATGGCAGATGAGGTTTTTAACACTGAAAAATGAAAGGGTTTATGAAATTGGGGAAGAGAAATCCATTACATGATTACATGTTAAATGGAAAAAACTGGGAAAAAGTGACATGGAGAAGGATTTGAGAATTCCGGTGGACAGTAAACTTAATTGTAGCACCCAATGTCAGGCAGCAGCACCCAAAGCAAATAGGATCATGGGGGCATTAAAAGGGGCATAGATGCACATGATGAGAACATTTATTCTCCCATTATAAAAAGTCATGGTTAGACCACACATGGAATATTGTGTACAGTTTTGGGCACCAGTGCACAGGAAAGACATGTAGAGCTTGAACAGGTACAAAGGCGGGCAACAAAAATAATAAAAGGACTGGGTGAACTACAGTACCAGAAAGATTGGCAAGATTAGGGTTATTTAGTTTAGGAAAAGAAGGCTTCGGGGGGACATAAAAAATTGTTTAAATACATCAAAGGTCAATATAGGATCTCTCCCAAGATTTATTTTTTAAAACAGGGCTGTATCTAGAAAAGGGTGATCTTTACGTCTTGGGGAAACGAAAAGTTTCTACATAAAACATAGAAAGGGATTCTTTTAACTGTAAGGCAGTGAGACTATGGAATTCTTCCCAGGGGACTTGTCATGGTGAATTCAATTAACCCGAGTTCAAAAAGGGTTTGGATGCATTTCTGGAGCGTAATAATTTTAACAAGTTACAGTGACTAGGATTTCAGGGAGGGTGGGGGCATTGATCCAGGGATTTTTTTGATTGCAGATTGGTCAGGAGGAATTTTTCCCTAAAATGAGGACAATTGGCTTCTACCTCATTGGGGTTTTTTGCCTTCCTCTGGATCAACACCTTAGCTGAACTAGATGGACGACTTGTCTTTTTTTAGCCTTACAAACTATGAAACTATGAGACTACCAGCATTTTATAGACAATCACCTTTGCTATCTTACACATAAATTTGACCTGCAACTATTTAGCACATGCTTAGTGAGGCAGATTCTTGTCATGTAACTGCATTGTTACTGTTTTGCTCCTGTTTTAATTGTCCTGGCTGCCTACTGGCGGCCAGCTATCACTACTGGGGGCCGCTATCACTAATGGGGGCGGCTATCTATCACTACTGGGGGCCGCTATCAATCACTACTGGGGGCCGCGTTCACTACTGGGGGCCGCTATCTATCACTTTGGGGGCCGTACCGCTACTGGGGGGGCCGATACCGCTTACTGGGGGCCGCTATCTTTCATACTGGGGGCCGCTATCTATCACTACTGGGGGGGAGTTATCTTTCACTAAGGGGGCGTAACTATCACTTCTGGGGGCCGCTATCTATCACTACTGGGGGCCGCTATCCTATCACTACTGGGGGGAAGCTATCTATCATTACTGGGGGCTGCTATCTATCATTACTGCGGGCAGCTATCTATCAGTTACTGGGGGCGGCTATCTATCATACTGGGGGCCGCTATCTATCACTAACTGGCAGCTATTCCACTACTGGGGGTCGCTACACTCTGGGGGCCGGCTACCCACTACTGGGGCAGCTAACCATACTGGGGGCCGCTATCACTACTGGGGGCAGCTATCACTACTGGGGCAGCCAAACTAGCACTACTGGGGGCAAGCTACTTTCACTACTGGGCAGATAACTATCCACTACTGGGGGCCGCTATCTATCACAACTGGGGGGCGCTATCTATCATTACTGGGGGCGCTATCATTACTGGGGGCCGCCTCATTACTGGGGGCCTTATCTATCACTACTGGGGGCTGCTATTCTATCACTACTGGGGGCCGCTATCACTATGGGGGACTTATCACTACTGGGGGCGATATCACCACTGGGGGCCGCTATCTTTCACTACTGGGGGCCGCTATCACTACTGGGGCAGCTATCACTACTGGTGGCAGCTATCACTACTGGTGGCCGCTATCTCTACTGGGGGCCGCTATCTATCACTAGGGGGCCGCTAAACTATTCACTACTGGGGGCGCTAAACATCAATACTGGGGGCAGCTAACTTTCACTACTGGGGGACGCTATTTCATACTGGGGGACGCTATCTATCAATAATGGGGCAGCTACATACTGGGGGCAGCTACCACTACTGGGGGCAGCTATCCATTACCGCCGGCTATAAACTACTGGGGCCGCTTATCACATGGGGGCAGCTATCACTACTGGGGGCAGCTATAATTCTCAGGGGGCAGCTATCACTACTGGGGGCAGCTATATATCATTACTGGGGGCAGCTATCTATCACTACTGGGGGGGGCAGCTATCATTACTGGGGGCAGCTATCTATCACTACTGGGGGCAGCTATCTATCACTACTGGGGGCAGATATGTATCATTATCCCTACAGTGGCAGCTATGTATTTTTACGAATTCTGAGGCAGCTATGTATCACTATCACTACTGGGGCAGCTATGTAATCACTAACATCTAACTAAGGGCAGCTATATCATACATACTGAGGGCCAGCTATTGTATCCTATCACTACTGAGGGCAGCTATGTCTCACTATCACTTACTGAGGGCGCTATGTATCCACTATCACTACTGTGGGCAGCTATGTTTCACTCTCACTACTGAGGGAGCTATGTATTCACTTCTCACCTTACTGGGGGCAGCTATGTATCACTCTCACAACTGTGGGCAGCAATGTATCACTATCACTACTGGGGGCAGCTATGTTTCACTTCATACTGTAGGTGCAGCTATGTATCACTATCACTACTGAGGGCAGCTATGTATCACTATCACTACTGAGGGCAGCTATGTATCACTATCACTACTGAGGGCAGCTATGTATCACTCTCACTACTGAGGGCAGCTATGTATCACTCTCACTACTGGGGGCAGCTATGTATCACTCTCACTACTGGGGGCAGCTATGTATCACTCTCACTACTGGGGGCAGCTATGTATCACTCTCACTACTGGGGGCAGCTATGTATCACTCTCACTACTGGGGGCAGCTATGTATCACTCTCACTACTGAGGGCAGCTATGTATCCACATGTCACTACTGAGCGGGCAGCTATGTATCATTCATACTGGGGACGCTTGTATCACTCTCACTACTGAGGCAGCTATGTATCACTCTCAACAATTACTTGGGGGAGCTATGTATCACTCTCTCCTACTGGGGGCAGTATGTATCATTCACTACTGGGGGAGCTATGTATCACTCACTACTGGGGAGCCTATGGAATCACTACTGGGCAGCTATGTGTATTATCTACTACTGGGGCAGCTATGGTATCACTACTGGGCAGCTATGTATCATTATCACTACTGGGGGAGCTATGTATCATTACTACTGGGGAGTATGTGTCATTATCATACAGGGCAGCTATGTGTCATTATCACTACAGGGGCAGCTTTGTGTCATCACTACTGGGGGCAGCTATGTATCACTTCACTACAGGGGCAGCTATGTATCACTATCACTACTGGGGCAGCTATGTATCATTACTACTGGGGCAGCTATGTGTCATTATTACTACAGGGGCAGCTATGTGTCATCACTACAGGGGCAGCTTTTTATCTTTACTACTGGGGCTGCTTTGTTTAATTATCACTACTGGGGCAGCTATGTATCATTACTACTGGGGCAGCTATGTGTCATTATCACTACAGGTGCAGCTATGTGTCATCACTACTGGGGACAGCAATTTATCTATATCAGTACTGGCGCAGCTATGTTTCATTATCACTACTGGGGGCAGCTATGTATTACTTCATCTACTGGGGGGATATATTTATTATTAAGGGCATATATCTCTATAATGACAGAGATGATTACATATGTATATTCTATACATGTATAATGTGACCCACTGAGCTGATCAATATTTCTGCAGAACTGATTATCAGCTCTGTGGGTCTGCATTATTAATATAATCTGGACCCACAGAGCTGGACAATCAGTCTCCAGTTATAAAATACTGGTTACCGATACGTACCTTAAATGACCACAGTATACACATTTATTGGGGTTTTTTGTGTGTGTGGATTCTAAAATATGACCCCTCCATAACCCGCCCTATAACCATGCCCCTATTAACTCACACCCCCACTGGGCCGTGGGATAAATTGTCGTGCATCAAACCGGTCCCTGGTAGAAACAAGGTTGGGGACCGCTGCTTTAGAGTGTCAGTTTTTTTCAAACACCGCCCACCTGAGGCTAGCCCCGCCCACCGCAACTGATAAACCTATTATTTTGAATAGGTAGAAACAGGTGAATAACTGTCACTGGGTGGAGCTAGCCTTTGGTGGGCAGGGCTAACACCTGCTCATGAATAAGATTTGAGAGTTAACTGCTCTAAAACTGCTGCATCTAACAGAATAAGGGACACAGCGCTGGAAACAGCAGGTCTGACACTAGATTGTGCTGCCCTCAGTAAGGGGGGCATAACCTATGTGACAGGTTCCCTTTAAAGGTGCCTTTTGTATCATGGCCAAGTTTGATTATGGCCACTGTTACTCAAATATAAACTAGGAGATAACATTTGTCCTAAAGTGACAGCCCTCCGGTCTACACACTTGACGCCCGTATCAAATGATTGTTTTTTTTTAGATGCTGTCGCCAGAGTAAGGAGAGGAACATACCAAATAACTATGTCACAAACACTTTTATAATGGTCAAAAAAAACTATAGGTGTAGATTTTTGTTCTGAAATGGAACTGGAAGAATTTCTAGTCTCAAACAACAGTGTATGCCTATCCTTTTTCATGGCAATAGTTTTAGCCCGCTTTATCATCCAACATAGTTACATAGTTTGTTAGGCCGACAAAAGACATACGTCCATTCAATTCAGCCTATTTTGCTAACGTTTGATCAGAGGAAGGCAAATAACCACCATGAGGAAGAAAGCCAATTGTCCTCTTTTAGGGGAAAAAATCCTTCCCGACCCATTCTGGCATTCAGATATATCCCTGTATCAACGACCCCTCTCCCGAATCCCAGATCACTATACTTGTTATAATATACGCTCCAGAAATGAATCCAGACCCTTTTTGACTCTGTCATTGAATTCACCATGACAATTTCCTCTGGCAGAGAGTTTCACAGTCTTACTGCTCTAACAGTAAAGAATCCATTGCTATGTTTATGTAGAAACTTTCTTTCCTCAAGATGTAGAGGATGTCCCCTTGTTCTGGATACAGTCCTGGGTATAAATAAATCTTTAGCAAGATCTCCATATTGACCCTTAATATATTTAAACATATTTATTATGTCCCCTGAAGCAGTCTTTTTCTCTAAACTAAATAAAAAATTTAAAAAAATTTTTCCCTAATTTGCTAAATTTCCGGGTATTGCAGATTCACCTAGTCCTTTATATTATTTTTGTTGCCTGCCTTTGTACCTGTTCAAACTCCAAAATGTCTTTCTGTACATGGTGCCCAAAACTGTACACAATATTCCATTTGTGGAGGACAGTGACTTGATAATGGAAGAATAATGTTCTAATATGTGCATTGTATGCCCCTTTTAATACAACCCATGATCTATTGGCTTGGCAGCTGCTGCCTGACATTGGCTGATTACAGTTAATTTTACTGTCCACAAGGATTCCCAAGCTCCTTCTCCATGTCACTTTTATCCAATGTTTTTCTATTTAACTTGTAATCATGAAATGGATTTTTCCTCCCCATGTGCATTTATCAGTGTTAAACCTCATCTGCCCAGGCTTCCAACTTATCCAAATCCTTTTGTAATAACACATTATCCTCTATTGTGTTAATTACTTTACAGAGCTAAGTATCATCTGCAAAGATTGATATTCTACTGTGCAATCCATGTGTAAGATCATTAATGAAAATATTAAAGAGGATAGGGCCCAATACTGACCCCTGTGGTACCCCTCTAGTAACAGGGATCCAGTCTGAGTATGTACCGTTAATTACTACCCTTTGTTTCCTGTCACTGAGCCAGTTGCTTCCCCAAATTGCACACATTTTCCCCAAGTCCAAGCTTCTCATTTTAAATTACCAACCTTTTATGTAGTACAGTATCAAATGCTTTTGAAAAATCAAAATTTATGACATTCAATGTCTCACCCCGATCCAGTCTAGAACTAACTTCCTCATAAAAGCTGATGAGATTAGTTAGACAGGACCGATCCTTCATAAACCCATGCTGGAATGGGTTTATACTTTTCTTTAAAGTGAGATAGTCCGGTATAGCATCTCTTAGAAAACCTTCAAACATTTTACCCACAACGGAGGTTAAACTTACCGGCCTATAATTTCCAGGATCACCTTTTGACCCTTTTTTTGAATATTGACACCACATTAGCTATGCGCAAATCCTTTGAGACATACTCCGTTATTAGACAGTCCATAAATATTAAGAATAGAGGCCTATCTGTGACATTACTTAACTCCCTTAGGACACAGGGGTGTATACCATCAGGGCCTGGTGATTTGTCTGTTTTAAGCTTCTTAAGACGGAGCTGCACTTCTTCCTTGGTTAGAAAATAAACATTTAAGTTGGAGATGACCTCATTACGCTGTTCAACAGGAAGGTCATCCTCCTTGGTAAATACAGTGGAGAAAAAAATGTTTAATAGGTTTGCTTTTTTCTCATCACACTCTACTGTCTCTCCCTCAGTACTTTTCAAAGGGCCAACATTTTCTGTTTTAATCTTTTTACTATTTATATAGTTAAAAAATATTTTGGGATTAGTTTTACTTTCTATGGCAATATGTCTGTCTGCAGCTTTGCTGCCTTTATCATTTTTTTTACATATTTTATTTTTTCCTTATAGCTTTTTAGGACCTCTTCACTGCCCTCCTGTTTTAGTAGCTGAAATGCTTTCTTTTTGTTATTTATTGCCTCCTTTGCATCACTGTTGATCCATATTGGGTTTTTCCTGTTTCTAATTATTTTATTACCATAAGGTATTTTACCTCTCAGTGGGTGCCTAAGATGTTTTTAAAGATCTCCCATTATTATTATTATTATTTGTTCTGCTATTTTTAAACATCTTGTCCCAGTCAATACGGTTTAGGGCCTCTCTAAGCAGGATAAAATGTATGAGACATACACCTCACCCCTTCCGGTGTTTACGGTCACTTCTAAATAGACTAACACTGTAAGTTAACCGCCCAATCATAGCTCTCATCTTGCCATGTCTCAGTTATCCCCACTATGTCATATTTTTCTTCAGCAATTAATAATTGTAGTTCATTTATTTTGTTGGTCAGACTCCTGGCATTGGTCAACCTTTTTCTTTGGAATATATGTAATAGGGTGAATGCACGTTGTGTCTGTTGCTAAGTGTTGCTGATTTCAGATACTGTAAATTCTTTTGCTAATCATTATGTACATTTGAACAAACAATATATTAATTGCAGTTCTAAAAATATTTATTTAACTTCTTGTTCTCCAATACTTTAGCTCTATATTCCATTTTCTTGCCTGTCGTATATAGTATAAATCAACCATCCTACTCCGTAAACTGTAGAAGCACAGAGTATCCAGTATCCATGCGAATAATTAAAACTTAATATTTACCCTAATGTGTTTAAATTTAGTCTGTACAGCTCAAATGAAATAGCTCATGTGTTTTAAAAGACTTCTCCACAATCATAATTAGTAAAGAGTAGTCTTCCGAAGTGGATAAGCTATTTAGTCTATTAAGACCATGTACCACTATACCATTATCACTTATCACCACTCGATAGTGACTGAATAATATCACAACACTATGACCACATATCACCACCAAATAGTGACTGAATAATACCACCACACCATGACCACATAACACCACTCAATAGTGACTGAATAACACCTTTCACATATCACCCATAGTGATGAATATACCACCCACCATGCCAATCACCACAATAGTGACTGAATAATATCATGAATTCATGATCACATATCACCGCCATACAGTGACTGAATAATTCCACCACACTATGACCACATGACACCACTACATAATGATTAATACCACAACATCATGACCACATATCACCACAACATAGTAACTGAATAATATGGCCAGATCATGACCACATATCACTACCACATAGTGTCTGAATAAGACCATCACATCATGACCACATATCACCACTCAATAGTGACTGAATAATATCACCACACAGGGATATAGCTAAGGGCTAATGGGCCCAGGTGCGAGAAGTCAGTTTGGGCCCCCCCCCCTTTCAGAATGGAGAGGTTTCGGGGCATGTTTAGGAGATGGGACCCGGACCTGTCTGGGATTTTCTAGTTTACCCTGTGATATAAATTTTTTTTTACCCAATCTATTTGGTAATTTTATAAATGATCGCTGGAGCAATATACTTTAGCACTTATGCACTGCAGTATATTGTCATTCTAGTGATCTATTACACTCTCCTGCTGGTTACAGTTAGGCCCTTCAGTGGAGTAAGCCATACATCCTGCAGAAGTTTCTGTGACTGTAAAAAGTTGGACAGAAAATTCTGCAGGAGGCAAAGCAGATAGGAAAGAAAAGCATTAAAAAAACAAATAATGTCCCCGCCCCTTCTCACCTGACTAAAATGTAATGGAAGCAAATAGTGTGCTCCCCTTACCTGCTCCTGGGAGATGGATGCAGGGATGGCCTTCAGGACATCTTTCCACTAGTAATCACATAACCATGGACGTCTCCTGCAAGGACACCAATAGTGTCCCGGTGTCCCCCAAATGCGCCTGGACCAGGTACCAGCGCAGGAAGAAGGTGCAGCCTTGGCCCACCCTGCCCAGAAACAGCCAGTCAGCAGCACAGACACACATCATGTCATATCTAAATACCTATGTATCATATATCCAGCTCATATCTACTTCAATCTATTAAATTCATCTACCTATATCTCATATCTATTTCATATATATCTACCTATGTATTTCTCTTTCTCATCTGCCATATATCATCTGTCATACTTTTTTATCTTATATATGTCTGTCATATCAATCTATTTCAAATATATTTATCTATCAACCTCTCTCATATCTACCTATCTATGGTAACATTCACCTACCTCATATCTATCTATCCCAAATCTATCTATCTATCTATCATCCCATATCTACCTATCTATCTATCTATCTATCTCATATCTATCTCCCACATATCTATCTATCTATCTATTCTATCTATCTATCTCATATCATTATCTATCTATCTATTATCTATCTATTCATATCTTTTACTATCATTATCTCATATCTATTTTATCTATCTATCTAATCTATCTATCTATTCTATCTATTCATATCTACTCTCTCACTATCTATTAGCATTCATAATCTATCACTTATATAATAGCTATCACTATACTACATATACTATATCTATCTATACTAGCTATCTCATATCTATCTATCTAAACTATTCTCATATATATTATCTATCCTATCTAACTATCTAATTCATATCTATCTATTATCTATCTATTTATCTATTATCTTTTTTCAGTTTGGGGGGGGGTCTGGGGCCCACAGGGGAATTGATCTTGGGAGGCCCACCCTACTGTACATAAAAATATTACAGGCCTCTCGGACATAAACGCGCCCATTTTACCACCTAATACAGTATGCAAAAAATAACTGCATTGTGTAGTACAATATCAAGTTAGTCACACATCTTTCAGTCTAACATATCATAGACACATGGCTAAGTAGCTCCATCCATATCCCCCTCCACGTTTCCCTTGGTCACGCACCTCACCACCTTCTAAAATAAACACCAGCAAGAAAGGAAAAGTGTAACTCCTATCACAGGGTCATGTACGCTGCCACTAAACTAACGCCGATAAGACCTACAACACCGCCATATAGAGACCACATAGAGGTCAGACACCACCTCAGGTATAACCTACAACACCACTATATAGAGACCACATAGAGGTCAGACACCACTCGGGTATAACCTACAACTCACTATATAGAGACCACTAGAGGTCGACCCATTCAGGTATAACCTACAACACCTATATAGAGACCAAATAGGGGTCAGACACACTTCGGTATAACCTAACTTCAGTAATAGAGACCACATAGAGGTAAGACACCAGCTCTGTTAAAACCTACAACACCACTATATAGAGACCAAAAGAGGTCAAAACCCAGCTCGGGTATATCTACAACACCACCATATAGAGCCTCAAAAAGGGGTCAGACCCCACTCAGGTCTATAACATTACAGTGAATACAGCACTGATCCAATATGAAGTAAAATAACCCTGAATGGTCATGGAGATGTCATATCTGATGAGTTGTTCTCTTCTCTCATGAGTTGTTCTTATTCCTTTTCTTCTGCAAACCGTTCTACATCGTTTAGACTACTTTGGGCCCGGCCCCCACTCATCCCTGCAGAAATTACACACAAATATCTTAGAATCCTCAATTTTCCAGCTTATTTTACCCATTCCCACCTCTGTAAAAAACTACCCAGGGGTAGGAGAACAGGTACAAGCCATAACTTAGAGGACAATCTCCAAGGAGTTGAGGTGGGGAAGGACTAACCCCCTGGAGTTATGCTACAACTATGGGCTGCTCCCCTCACAATTTATTACCAGGGAGTTAGTCAAAACTTAAGGGAGGTAGGCAAAGGAGGGCCCCTCATTTCCATTAGGTAGCCAGGGCCCCCCGTTAATTTTGGTAGAGGCCCCCGTTATTAGGTAGCCAGGGCCCCCCCGTTCCAGTAGGTAGCCCGGGCCCCCCGTTCATATGGCCAGGCCCCCGTTTCCATTAGTGAGCAGGGCCCCCGTTTCTTTGGAGCAGGGCCCCCTTTCCTTGTGAGCCAGGGCCCTTTCCATTAGGTAGCCCAGCCCCCTTTTATAGTGATGCCCCCGTTTCTATTAGTGAGCCAGGACCCCGTTTCCTTAGTACGGGCCCCCCTTTCCATTAGTTAGCAGGCCCCCGTTCCTTAGGTGCCGGCCCCCCGTTTCATTATACCAGGGCCCCATTTTAGTGATCCAGGGCCCCTTTTATTAGTTGCCCGGCCCTTTCCATTAGTTAGCCAGGGGTTCCTGTTTCCCTTATTACCAGGGCCCCCGTTTCCATTTTAGCGGGCCCCCGTTTCCTTGTTTGCCAGGGCCCCCGTTTTATTGTTGCTGGGCCCCGTTTCCATTAGTTAGCCAGGGCCCCTGTTTCTATTAGTTAGCCAGGGTCCCTGTTCCATTGTTCAGGTCCCTGTTCCCTTAGTTAGCCAGGGTCCCTGTTTCTATTAGTTAGCCGGGGCCCCGTTTCTTTAGTTGTAGGGGCCCCCTTCATAGTTAGCCGGGCCCTATTTTACATTAGTTAGCCGGCCCCCTATTACTATTCCCGGGCCCTGTTCCATTAGTTAGCCAGGGCCCTTTCCTTAGTTGCCAGGGCCCTTTCCATTAGTTTGCAGGGCCCTTTTTTTCCATTTGTAGGCCGGGCCCTTTTTTCAAATTTTTTAGCCAGGGCCCCTTTTCCTTATTACAGGCCCCCGTTCCATTAGTTAGCAGGCCTCTTTAATTAAAAAAAAAAAAAAACAACACACGCAACTACTCACCTGATTCCCGCTCCTGCCGCTCCCGGCCGTTCCCCGCATGCTTCTGCTTGCGTCCGGCATAGGCGGCACTGTGATATGACGTCACAGCGCCGCCTACGTCACCGCTGGTGGCTGCGCCTGACAGGCTTAAGGCCTAGCGCCTAATGCCTGCCAGGGCTATCAGTGGCGCTCGGCTCCGCTGGCACCGCGCAGCCCCGGGAGTCAGGGAACATTAGTCCCAAACTCGGCCTGGCCTTGACGCCCCGGGAATGGGCCCAGGGTTTCAGAGATGGATGCGGGGGACGGGTCCGGAGCGGCGGCACTGCCTCCGGGCCACGCAAAATCGGGGGGGGGGGGCCCACCAGGGGATTCATCGATCCCCCAGCGGCCCAGTCCGAGCGTATCTTCTAATCTTCTTACTATCCTATTTCTTCTATACTATATCATACTTTATTTATTATATCTATATCATCATTTCAAATTTTCTACCTTATACCTTGTTCTTTTTATTTCTTCCTTTATTCTCTTGCAGTCAGGTTTAAAAAAAATTCAGTGGACTGTTTTTAATTGCCAGGACCCTTTTACCTTTTTCCATTTTTAAAACCCCGTCTCAAAAAAATTTTTTTCCCTCTTTGGGGTTTCAACAAATACCCATAATGAACCGTTTAAATCTGCTTTCAGTATTTTTGCTTTTAATTTCCACAAATAATAATTTTTTTATAGTTTTTCATTCAGGTTAAAAATCCCAAAATTTTAAAAACCCCTATACCACAAAGAAAAATTTTTAAAAAACCCTATAAAACTATTTTTTCCACTAAGCATAAAATTTCCCAAAATTTTTTACACCGCACGTATATTAAAACCCCATAACCCGAATGCACACCCCTAACTTATAAAACACAAATTTTTTAGTCCTCATTTTTCCGCTTATTTTCCTATTCCACCTTGTTTCAAAAATACCCCGGGGGGGAAACAAACAACCAAACTTAGGGCACAATTCTAAGGGTTTTAGGGTGGGGAAGGACTAACCCCCCGGAATTTGCACAAATATGGGCTGTTCCCCCCACAAAATTTATTCCCGTAGGGAGTAAAATTGGGAGGGGAAAAAGCAGGGTCCCCGGGCTAATAGGCCCTATTTAGGGAGGCAGACCCCCCCCTGGGGTAATTGGGGAGGCCCAATAAGGTAAATAAATAGACCAGGGTGGGTAGGGAAAAAACTAAGAATTTTGTGGGCCCGTTAGGAAGGGGTGTAGGAGGGGGTTGGGAGTTTTTAGTTAGTAGGTGGAGGAGCCCGGGGCCCCCCAGATTTGCGGTAGGGGCCCCCCTTTAGTTTTAGGTAGCCCGGGGCCCCCCATTTTTTTTTTAGGGAGCTAGGGCCCCCCCTTTCCTTTAGCCGGGCCCCTCATTTCCTTAGGTAGAGGGGCCCCCGTTTCCATTTGGTAGAGGGGCCCCCCCTTTCAATTAGGTCCCGGGCCCCCGTATTAGGGACCCGGGCCCCCCCATTTCCATTTTGGGGGGCCCCCCCCGTTTCCCTTAGGAGCCAGGGGCCCCCCCTTTCCATTAGTGGGGTTTCCCCAGGCCCCCGTTTCCATTAGTGAGCCGGGCCCCCCCCCCCCCCCCCCCCCTTTTCCCATAGTGACCGGGGCCCCCCATTTCATTAGTTGCCGGGGCCCCCCCGTTCCATTAGTTAGCCAGGGCCCCCTGTTTCTATTAGTTAGCCAGGGCCCCCTGTTTTCATTAGTTAGCCAGGGGGCCCCCTGTTTTCATTAGTTAGCCAGGGCCCCCAGTTTACATTAGTTAGCCAGGGCCCCCTGTTTTCATTATTTAGCCAGGGCCCCTTGTTTCCATTAGTTAGCCAGGGCCCCTTGTTTCCATTAGTTAGCCAGGGCCCCTTGTTTCCATTAGTTAGACAGGGCCCACTGTTTCCATTAGTTAGCCAGGGCCCTCTTCTTATATTTAAAAAAAAACAAAAAAAACAACACACGCAACTACTCACCTGATTCCCGCTCCTGCCGCTCCCGGCCGTTCCCCGCATGCTTCTGCTTGCGTCCGGCATAGGCGGCACTGTGATATGACGTCACAGCGCCGCCTACGTCACCGCTGGTGGCTGCGCCTGACAGGCTTAAGGCCTAGCGCCTAATGCCTGCCAGGGCTATCAGTGGCGCTCGGCTCCGCTGGCACCGCGCAGCCCCGGGAGTCAGGGACATTAGTCCCCAACTCCTGGGCCTGGCCTCTGAGCGCTCGGGAAACGGGCCCAGGCGTTCAGAGACTGGATGCGGCGGACGGGTCCCGGGGAGCGGCGGCACTGCCTCCCGGGCCCACAGCATATCGGGGGGGCCCACCAGGGGATTCATCGATCCCCCAGCGGCCCAGTCCGAGCCTGTATCTATCTATCTATTATATCCTATCTATCTATCTCATATCTATCTATCTCATATCTATCTACTCAATCTATCTTCATCTCATATCTATTATCTAATCAATATATATCTATCTCATATCTATCTATCTATCTCATATCTATCTATCTAGCTTATACCTATGTTCATATATATATATATATATATATAGATATATATATATATATATATATATATATATAATATATATATTTTATATATATCAATCATATCAATCCATTTCAAATTATCTCCCTTATACCTATGTATCACATATTTTATATCTACTATTAATCTCTCATCAGACCAGTAGGTATAAAAGAATCTGCAGTGTGACAATGTTTTTAATATAGCCTAGGTCCACCCTATGTATACACACTATATACACTCATTATACAAACACTCTGTACATACAAAACATTATAAACACATACTATATGTATACACCCACAGGCACTACACACACTATATACAAAACACAGTGTATCACACTACATGCACAACAGTATGTATACATGCTATATATACACAAAATACATACACTATATATTTACACAATACATTTATATACATTCAGACAGTAAATATACACACATTATAAAAACACACCTTACCCACACAAAGTATACACATAATATAAACCCCTATACACAGTATATACCCACATAAGAAACAGTTAAATTACACAATATATATCACCCATGCACAGTATATATACACACACCTATATAAAGTATATATACACACACTTATACACAGTATATGTACACACCCATACACATTATAAATAGACACAAAGCATACATAGAATATACACTCACCGGCCACTTTATTAGGTACACCATGCTACTAACGGGTTGGACTCCCTTTTGCCTTCAGAACTGCCTCAATTCTTCGGGGCATAGATTTCAACAAGGTGTTGCAACGATGCTCAATTGGTCCCAAAGGGGGCCCAAAAGAGTGCCAAGAAAATATTCCCCCACACCATGACACCACCACACCAGCCTGACCGTGATACAAGGCAGGATGGATCCACGCTTTCAGTTGTTGATGCCAAATTCTGACCCTACCATCCGAATGTCGCAGCAGAAATCGAGACTCATCAGACCGGGCAACGTTTTTCCAATCTTCTACTGTCCAATTTCGATGAGCTTGGGCAAATTGGAGCCTCAGTTTCCTGTTCTTAGCTGAAAGGAGTGGCACCGGTGTGGTCTTCTGCTGCTGTAGCCACAGTTTCGCCGTACTGTGCGTTCAGAGATGCTCTTCTGCCTACCCTTTGGTTGTAACGGGTGGCTATTTGAGTCACTGTTGCCTTTCTATCAGCTCGAACCCGTCTGCCCATTCTCCTTTGACCTCTGGCATCAACAAGGCATTTCCGCCCACGGACTTCGCTCACTGGATGTTTTTTCTTTTTCGACCATTCTCTGTAAACCCTAGAGTGGGTTGTGCGTGAAAATCCCAGGAGATCAGCAGTTTCTGAAATACTCAGACCCGCCCTTCTGGCACCAAAAAACCATGCCACGTTCAAAGGCACTCAAAATCACCTTCTTCCCATACTTGATGCTCGGTTTGAACTGCAGGAGATTGTCTTGACCATTTTCTACATGCCTAAATGCAGGAGTTGCCGCCATGTGATTGGCTGATTAGAAATTTAAGTGTTTAAAGAGCAGTTGGACAGGTGTACCTAAAAAAGTGGCCGTGAGTGTATTACACACACATAAATCCATCCACAAAGTATATAAATCCAAATATACATCCATTAACTAGTATATACTCACACATAACACCACAACCATCATCACACAATATATACTCACACATATCCATCCACACAGTATATACTCACACATATCCATCCATCCACACAGTATATACTCAAACATATCCATCCATCCATCCACACAGTATATACTCACACATATCCATCCATCCATCCATCCACACAGTATATACTCACACATCCCACCATCAACACAGACTCTACAAACACAAAACCATCCATCCATCCACACATTATATACTCACACATATCCATCCATCCACACAGTATATACTCACACATATCCATCCATCCACACAGTATATACTCACACATATCCACCCATCCATCCATCCACACAGTACATACTAAAAAACATATCCATCCATCCACACAGTATATACTCACACATATCCATCCACACAGTATATACTCACACATATCCATCCATCCATCCACACAGTATATACTCACACATATCCATCCATCCATCCACACAGTATATACTCACACATATCCATCCATCCATCCATCCATCCATCCATCCACACAGTATATACTCACACATATCCATCCATCCACACAGTATATACTCACACATATCCATCCATCCATCCATCCACACAGTATATACTCACACATATCCATCCATCCACACAGTATATACTCACACATATCCATCCATCCACACAGTATATACTCACACATATCCATCCATCCATCCATCCATCCATCCATCCATCCATCCATCCATCCATCCATCCATCCACACAGTATATACTCACACATATCCATCCATCCACACAGTATATACTCACACATATACAGCTACACACAGTAGATTTACATACTCTTACTTTATACAGCACATGGACATAAACAGCCCTGCAGCTGATACTTCCCCCACGAGCGCTAATGCTGCTGTACTTCCTATTCCTCCTGGGCCCTCTCCCTCTTCCTCCCCATGTGACCGGGCTCCCGGCATCTCACAGGCAGCCAGCGATGCAGTCATTCATCTGCGGAGCCTCTGCAGCTCACAAAAAGTGTTGCTGGCTGCCTCTGGGTGTCAGCGCTGATACTGCTGCTGGTGTAGTGACAGTACGTATGGCTGGGTCTCTGTGACCTAGCGATATGTATAGTTGCTAGAGCAGTGTGGTTAGGTGGCCGCAAGTGCGACCGCTGCGACCTCTGTAGCTACGCCAGTGTCACCCCACCATGACCACATCTGACCACTAGAAATGAATGAACAGTAAAATGTTCGGGTTTAAGCATACATGCCAACTATCCCGTTTTTGGCGGGGGGGTCCCGCTATTTGGGGTCCCCTCCCGCCCTCCCGGGGGAGTCGGCATTCCTCCCGCCGCCAGCAGGCGCTACTCTGGCGCCGCCGGGCCGCTCCTACCGGCGGGTGAAGCGGCCACTGCACCCACTTCACCCGCCCAGAGTCTCGCTGTGCAGGGAGGAGGCAGGAGGGATCGCTCCCTCCTCCCTCCTCTCCCTGTATGTCCGGCGCCGGTGTGTGCGCCGCACATACAGGTCAGCGGCCCAGGGGAAGTGACGCGCGGCTGCAGGGGAGTGACGGGGGCTGCTCTCACTCCCCCCGCCGTGAGGGATGTCCCGGGGGGGCCGGTGCAGGAGCCCGGTGAGGGAAGGGATTTTTTATTTTATTTTTATTTGTATATGGGGGGCTCTGCCCGGAACAATGGGGGGCCCATGGCAACAGAGGGGACATTACCTGGGAAAGGGGGGATACCCGGCAACAGAGGGGACATCTACTGGCAACAAGGGGGCATTACCTGGCAACGGGGGGCATCTATGGAACGAGGGGGCATCTACCCGGCAACAGAGGGGGCACCTACCTGGAAAAAAAGGGGGCACTACCTGGCAACAATGGGGGCACTACTGGCAACAATGGGGGCACTAGGATGGGGGGCTCTATCCCCCGGCATGGGAGAATGTCCGGAGCAAGGGGGCCTACCTGGGAGGAAGGGGCATCTCTGTTTAACATAGGGGGCATCTACCTGGCAACAAGGGGGAATCTACCTGGCAACAGAGGGGGACTACTGGCAACAGAGGGGGAATCTACCCGGCAAACAAGGGGGCATCTACCTGGCAAACATATGGGGACATCTACTGGCAAACAAGGGGGCACTACCTGGCAAACAGAGGGGGCACTACCTGGCCAACATAGGGGGAACTACCTGGCAACAATGGGGGAACTACCTGGCAACAGAGGGGGAATCTACCTGGCAACAATGGGGGCACTACCTGGCTAACAATGGGGGGCTTTACCTGGCAAACAACGGGGGCACTACCTGGCAACAAAGGGGGCACCTACCTGGCTAACAAAGGGGGCACTACCTGGCTAACAGGGGGGGCATCTACTTGGCTACAAGGGGGCATCTACCTGCCTGTAAGGGGCACTACCTGATTATGGGGGGTTACTACCTGGCTATAAGGGCATCTACCTGGCTTTCTTCCAAAGCCGTTATGCAGTTAGGTGGAGTGGGGTGTGGCTTTTTGAAGGGGCGTGGCATACCGACAAGATGGGCGTGACCATGCAAATTTTTGCCGCGGCGCGCCGCCCACTAAAATTTCTTCTGCTTTTTCATTTTCAAAAGTTGCCAACTATGGGTTTAAGTCGAACTTCGAACAGTAGTGGTGTTCGGTTCGAGGTTCCATTCAAACCCCATTAAAGCTGTAATTACCATCCATAGCCTTAAACTGGATACGTGGAACAACTTAGTGAAGAAAATTTGTCTCTAAGAGTGACAGAAAAAAATTGAGAGGCTAAAATACTTCATTTCTTTCAATGGCTTACTGAAAAGATGAGGATAGCTTGCAAGCAGGGGCGGGGTGTTGTTATAGGGGGTGCAGCAGTAGCTACGGGGCCCTGCATCCCTAGGGGGCCCAAAAGCCCCTTTGACACATAAGAAGACACCAGTATTGAAAATGGCACATGGTAACAGTAAGGGAAGGACTCCTGTCAGGGGCCCTAATCAAAAAGGGGCCCACTGATATGTTAAAAAATAGGAACTAGTAATGGGTGCGGGCCCCATTTGATTTGGCTGTGTGGGGCCCTGTAACAGTTAATAGATGACTGATTGCAGCCCTGGTAATGAGGGGGGGCCCATTTCACTTTTTGCACTGGGGCTCAAGAACTTGAACTTATGCCTCTGCAGGCTGGGCTAGAATAGACGGGGCAGTACCATTGGCAGTGAGAACATGCCAATGGGGAACATGGAGGTTCTGGTTCGATTAGATTAGATGGCAATACCATTGGTGGCAGTGAGAACATGCCAATGGAGAACATGAAGGTTCCGGTTCGACAAGATTAGGCAGCACCATTGGTGGCAGCAAGAACATGCCAATGGGAAACATGGAGGTTCCAGTTCGACAAGATTAGGCAGCAGTACCATTGGTGACAACGAGAACATGGCAATGGGGATTTGGAAGGTTCCAGTTCGACAAGATTAGGCGGCAATACCATTGGTGGCAGCGAAAACATGCCAATGGGAAACATCGAGGTTTAGGATAACAGAACTTAGTACATTTGTTGGTAGTACAGGTGGAGGCATTTTAAAAAAATAAAGATTTTGAGGGCTACAAGGTGGAGTAAGAGTTGTATGCAGTGCACATCAAGGTCATACAGGTGTATATTTCAAAATAAATTCAGCTGTAAAACTTGTAAATCTAGCTATTGGCAGAAATAGAATACAATTTGTAGAAGCAGCAGGCACCGGATCTACAGACATGAGATATAGTGTAGCTTAAATGTGTATTTCATTTATCAAGAAGACGTGCTACAGTTTACTAGTCAGTGACATCAGCAACCGGGACACGAAAATGGTCAGAGATCCATGCTTGATTCATTTTTATAAATGTCAAATGATCCACATTCTCAGGGGAAAGATGGATACGTTTATCAGTTATCACCCCATCAGCTGTGCTGAATGTGTGTTCCAAGATAACGCTGGCTGCTGGGCAGGATAAAACTTCTCGGGCGTGTTGCGCAAGCTCAGGCCATTCATACAGTTTGGACACCCAGAAGTTGAATGTGTCCATACTAAGTCCAAAAACAACAATGTTGAGCCGCAGGTAGTCATTGACCATGGTCTTAATGTGGTCTCTGAATGCTGTCCTGCCTTGCAGGCGTTGGGGAAGCGGTTAAAATCAATTGACAAATGTCACCCAGTCCGGCATTCTATTGTCAATTTGTGTGGGTGGAAGAAAATTGCTTTTGTTTTGTAATGTGGATCAAGGAAGGTGGCCACCCAGTAATCGCTGTTCATTTTTATTGCCTTGATCTGTGGATTATGTTACGGGTAATATAGCATCCAAGCACTCATGTGTGAGATTCTGCCAGGATCTCCCAAGCCTAAGGGTCGAGGGGCACTAATAGGATCTTCCTCCTCTTTCTCCTTCTCCTCCTGTAATCTGTTCCAACCTCTTACAACTGAAGGGTAATCAGTATTGGTGGTGTCCACCCATGCCTCTTCATTCTCTTCCACTTCCTCATCCTGACCATCATCAGAGCCCTGGCTAGCCTCATGCATTCTACTCTGTGAGCTGAACTGCCATCCTGCACCCACTCTGGACCTAGAACCACCGCCTAAAGACGACCTATACAATTGCGAAACAATCAGGCCTTCTACATTCTCTGGCGAGTAAGACTCTGTGTTTGCTTCCTCCTCCGTCACTGCTGGGACCTGCTTCCACAGAGTGCCTAATGTTTGTTCCAGTAAAAATATAACCGGAATGGTCATGCTGACAAGGTCATCGTCCCGACTGACCATTTTGGTGGCCTATTCAAAACTGCCAAGGATGGTGTAGAGATCCTTCACCTGTCTCTACTGAGTCAACACCCCGAGGTTCGCACCACTGCTAGTCAGGCCATGGTTCATTTCATACTGCATAATGGCATTACGCTGCTGCCACAATCGCTGGAGCATGTGGAGGGTGGAATCCCAGCGTGTTGCCACGTCAACAATAAGACGGTTGACAGGGAGTCCCAGATCACGCTGCAATGCTGTCAGTCATGCCGAAGCAGGGTGCAAACGCCGGAAGTGTGAGCCAAGACCTCGAACTTTCCTCAGCAGACAGTCAAGACCCAGGTAGCGCTTGAGAAATTTCTGTACAACCAGGTTCATGACATGTGCCAGGCAAGGGATGTGCGTAAGTCTACCAATGAGCAGTCAGTGAGATGTAACGCCCTTGACCATGATTACTAGTCCATGTGTCTGTAGTGAGATGGACTTTTGGTGGACACAGATGCAGCCTACGCGCTGGAGATCTTTTCTGCAACATGGCGGGTAGGGGCAAGGACGGCTTTTCTGGCAAATAAATGCCTCTTTGGCATCTGACATTGTGGGCATGCCAGGGCCATGATGTGGCGAAACCCATCTGTGTCCACCAGGCGAAAAGGCAACATTTCCAAGGTCATGAGTAGAGCTGGGCGAATTTATTATAACGACGTGTTATTCGTTTAGAATTTCAGAAAAACTTCGGTTCGGAACGAAGTTGAACTTTGGGGTACTTCGGGTGAACGAAGTGTGCTTTTGATTGATAAAATGGCTGCGAGCACATGGCGCTACATGGGGCAAAGCACTCTGGGAGGAAGAAAGGAACATCCTCCATGACATGTGCAGAGGTGAAGCCAATCAGAGACCGGCGGGATTCCTGTGATGTCACCGCACTATATAAGTCCGGGCACGACGCTGGAGCTCATACCGCTCTCACTGTACTGATCAGGGAAGGTGCTGCCGCGGCTGATAGCTCTTACTGAAGAATTGATTTTTATATAGCGATTTCTGTGGGGTGTCTCAGCTTGTCTCAGAGATTTGTTCTCTTTGATGTTCTATTTCAAATTTTTTTGGGGTTTTGGGATCTAAAAATCCAGTGTGCGTCCACTGCAGCTCCATATACATTCAATATTAAAGTGGGATCTAAGCCAGTTCCTGTTGTTTTCATTTAAAAGAAACAGCGTTTTTAAAATACAAATACCACTTCATTTTTGGCTGCTCAATTCTATGCGCAATGTACATCCAGGGGTTAATTAAGCGTTGATGTGCTGGTGTGCTGCCCCCAAGAAACCGTCTTTTCAACGCCAAAATATATAAAATTTTTCCTGTAGCCTAATTCACAAGCAAAGGTTAATTACAACTGTATCTCTTGTTGTGTGGCGTAGAAAACACGCAATTGTAACACGCTACAAAGCTACAAGTTTGTGCGGCTCAATTCTTTGGCGCAATTTACATCCAGGGGTTAATTAAGCGTTTTGCTGGTGTGCTGACAAAAACAAACAACAAATCCCTAAACAGGGAGAGAACAAATTAAAATAGAACTTTTAATGTATATACCAATAAAAATATAGTTGGCGACAAAAACCCTAACCCAGAGGAATAGACAATTAAAACTGATACCATAGAAAAAGGGAACGGCTGTGATAACACTATTAATCCCTAGGTACTAATACTTTTTTTCCTGCTGCTAAACCGGGATTATCGTCCCGAAACAAAGGACGGTCCCGTCATAAACCAAATCCCTTACTAGAAAAGCCCTATTAATCCCTCACAATTGAAACTCCCAACATGTTTCGATCCTCCCTAATCAATAGGATCTCCTCAGGGGATATAAATAGGGAAAGATATCACTAGTACAAAAAAATGTATCCAGCATGCAAATGACAACAATGCAAGATCAGTTTGTACTACACACAAAAAAGCATATCAACAAAGACAATGCAAGAGAGATTGTACTGACACAGAAGGGCATTCAAGACATCTCAATGAGATAATGCAAAAGATGTTTGTACTGACAACAGGCAATTTAAAGATATGCAAGATAGCTACTTATCTGGCCTGTATGACTTCCTCTAGTTCATTCATTAAGGAAATGACGATAATACTGAAAAAAATACAAAATAAAATACAATTGAATCATTCACAGATAAACAAGAAGCTCCAAAAACCCTATAGATATCACAGAAAGATGTTTACCTTAGAGCCAAGTCCGTTTTTAGGAATGGTGCATCCGCTCTTGCACTCTGTGTATGACAGAGTGCAAACTGTCAGCAATGCTAATGCCGGGCGGAACACCGACAGCTGAGCCGCAGTTTATAAGCGCTCGTGTCCTGCGCCGGAAATGACGACCACGGCGCCAGAAAAATTGCACAGGCTCGATTGGCGTCCAAAAGCAACCTGGTTCCCACGTTTTAGATCGTGGTCAGGTATAAAAAATATGCAGTCCTTCAGATACTGAGGAACTTATTATCAAAACAACAACAAAAAACAAAGAAATCGCTTGGCCCTTTAATTGGCAATTCCCCCAAAGAATAGATTGGGGCTCAGTAAAAAATGGCACAGGTATATTTTTCTTTCCCCTATAAGAATTTTGTCTAAGTCTCCAACACCTGACCTGTGCCATTTTTTACTGAGCCCCAATTATTCATTGGGACATTGCCAATTAAGCCAAAACGATTTCTTTGTTTTTTTGTTGTTGTTTTGATAATAAGCTTCCTCAGTATCTGAAGGACTGCATATATTTTATACCTGACCACGATCTAAACGTGGGGAACCGGTTGCTATGGACGCCAATCGACGCCTGTGCAATATTCTGGCGCCGTGGTCGTCATTCCGGCGCAGGACACGAGCGCTTATAAACTGATGCGGCTCAGCTGTCGGCGTCTCCGCCCGGCATAGCATTGCTGACAGTTTGCACTCTGTCATACACAGAGTGCAAGAGTGGATGCACCATTCCTAACACGGACTGTGGCTCTAAGGTAAACATCTTTCTGTGATATCTATAGGTTTTGGAGCTTCTTGTTTATCTGTGAATGATTCAATTGGTATATATTTTGTATTTTTTTCAGTATTATCGTCATTTCCTTAATGAATGAACTAGAGGAAGTCATACAGGCCAGATAAGTAGCTATCTTGCATATCTTTAAATTGCCTGTGTCAGTACAAACCCCTTTTGCATTAATCTTCATTTAATGTCTTGAATGCCCTTCTGTGTCAGTACAATCTTTTCTTGCATTGTCCTTTGTTGATAAAGCTTTTTTGTGTGTCAGTACAAACTGATCTTGCATTGTTGTCATTTGCATGCTGGATACATTTTTTGTACTAGTGACATACTTTCCCTAAAATTATATCCCTGAGGAGATCCTATTATTAGGGAGGATCGAAACATGTTGGGAGTTTTCAATTGTGAGGGGTTAATAGGGCTTTTCTAGTAAGGGATAGGGTTTGTGACGGGACCGTCCCTTGTTTCGGGACGTTTAAACTGGTTTAGGCAGCAGAGTATTAGCTACCTAGGGATTAATAGTGTTATCACAGCCGTTCCTTTATCGATGGGATCAGTTTTAATTGTCTATTTCCTCTGGATTAGAGGTTTTTGTCGCCACTTATTTTTATTGGTATATACATTAAAAGTATATTGTAATTTGTTCTCTCCCTGTTTAGGGATTTGTTGTTTGATCTTGATAAGTGAGAACAGTGGCCTTATATTTAGGACCATAACTAGGGTTGTGTGCTGACAAAAATAAACCGTCTTTTTCGACGCCAAAATATATACATTTTTCCTGTAGCCTAATTCACAAGCAAAGGTTAATTACAACTGTATCTCTTGTTGTGTGGCGTAGAAAAACGCAACTGTAACACCTACAAAGCTACTAAATTTGTGCGGCTCAATTCTATGGCGCAAATTTTCATCCAGGGGTTAATTAAGCGTCGTTTTGTTGGTGTGGCTGACAAAAATAACCGTCTTTTTCAACGCCAAAATATACACATTTTTCCTGTAGCCTAATTCACAAGCAAAGGTTAATTACAACTGTATCTCTTGTTGTGTGGCGTAGAAAACACGCAATTGTAACACGCTACAAAGCTACTAGTTTGTGCGGCTCAATTCTTTGGCGCAATTTACATCCAGGGGTTAATTAAGCGTTGTTTTGCTGGTGTGCTGACAAAAATAAACCGTCTTTTTCAACGCCAAAATATATACATTTTTCCTGTAGCCTAATTCACAAGCAAAGGTTAATTACAACTGTATCTCTTGTTGTGTGGCGTAGAAAACACGCAATTGTAACACGCTACAAAGCTACTAGTTTGTGGGGCTCAATTCTTTGGCGCAATTTACATCCAGGGGTTAATTAAGCATTGTTTTGCTGGTGTGCTGACAAAAATAAACCGTCTTTTTTTCAACGCCAAAATATATACATTTTTCCTGTAGCCTAATTCACAAGCAAAGGTTAATTACAACTGTATCTCTTGTTGTGTGGCGTAGAAAACACGCAATTGTAACACGCTACAAAGCTACTAGTTTGTGCGGCTCAATTCTTTGGCGCAATTTACATTCAGGGTTATTAAGCGTTGTTTTGCTAGTGTGCTGACAAAAATAAACCGTCTTTTTCAACGCCTAAAGATATACATTTTTCCTGTAGCCTAATTCTTGTCCGAAGGTTAATTAAGCCTGTTTGTGCTTTTACATTTAGTAAAACACACAGTGTTTTTAAACGACACATACAAGTAAATTTTTCCTGGCCATTTGTGGAGCGCAATTTATATCCAAGGGTTACCCAAGCTTGTTACTGGGTTCATTTGGAGTCAAAAACAGGGTGTATTTTTATCATATACAGATATCATCATCAAACAGTGTCTGTACATTTTAGAACAAACAGTATGTCAGACAGAGAGGTGGCAGGCTCTGCACCTGCGAGTGGCAGTGGCACAAACATTCCTGGAACGGGCCCAGGTCGCAGCACAGCAAGGGGACGTCGCAGCAGGGGTCACTCGGTGAGGCCACAACTGCCGCTGTCATCTAGCGGTCGTGTGTTGTTCAACAACACAAGGGTTCTTGATTGGTTTGACTAGGTCATCCTCTTCCTCCCAGATGACATCTTACAACCCAGCCAAGAGTCGGTGGGAACCTCAGACACAACCATTAGTTGGCATGGCCCGGGAGCGGGTCAGCGGCCCTCACCTGTCCTCAGTCCGCCTCTGTCCCATCCGGTTCCCTCAGCCAGAGATCTACTATGTGGTCTGGGCTCAGCGCCACTATATAGCGAGGATGAACAATTTGAGGAGGGCAGTCAGCAGCTACTTGGCAACGAAGAAATGGGGCCAATATCCCCTGCTTCTTGCAGTAGGCGGCAAAGTATAGATGTGGAGAGTGGCATGGGAGGTCATGTTGTGAGAGGTCAGCCTCTGCATACCAAGACCGGTGATGAGGACAGCAGTGACGATGAAACACAAATAGATGATGATGTAGCCGACCGCACTTGGGAGCCGGGTGAGGCAAAGGCTTCATCATCGTCAGGAGAAGAGGGCGTCAGCTTGCGCGTCAGGCAGCAGCGCAGCCAGCAATTGGGTCAGCAGGATAGCAGCAGTGTGAGGTCGGGAGCCAAGCGGCCACGGGTTAAAAAACCCGCTTCGCAGGTCCAAGAAAGTAGCGGCACAGGGGCTCAGCGAGGCAGTGGCGGCAGTAGTCACTCAGTGCGGAGCGTTGGCGGTAAAATCCGATACTCGGCGGTGTGGCAGTTCTTTGCTAAGACACCGGAGGAGCCGAATATGGGTATATGTAGAATCTGTGGGCAGAAAGTGAAGCGTGGCCAGGGAGCTAACGTTGGCACCACGGCCCTGCGTCAACACATGCAGCGTCACCATCCGGTGGCCTGGGAGAAACGTGGCTCAGATGTGGTGGTCCATCCTGCCGCCGCAGCACAGCATGCAGCAGCCCAGTGGCACGCATGCCATTGCAGCCAGTCAAGGCTCCACCACCTCTGCAGAAGGGAGCTGTTTCTCTTTGACATCATCTCCCGGTCCAGATGCTCCTGCTCCTCGCTACTCATGGCGCCAGCAGTCGTTCAGAGAGGCGATTGCAAAGAGACAACAGTATGTGTCCAACCATCCTAAGGTGCAGCAGCTGACCGTGCTCCTGTCCAAGTTGTTGGTATTGCAGTCCCTCCCTTTCCAAATGGTGGACTCTGCACCATTCAGAGAACTAATGGCTTGTGCCTTGCCGAGATGGAGAGTTACAAGCCGTACTTTCTTTTACAAAAAGGCAGTACCAGCACTTCATAAATATGTAGAACAGAAGGTGGGTCAGTCCTTGAGCTTATCGGATTGTTCCAAGGTGCACGGCAGCGCGGACGTCTGGAGCTGTAACTACGGTCAGGGCCAGTACATGTCCTTTTCGGCCCACTGGGTGAATGTGCTTCCTGCCCAGGCACACCAAACAATTTGGACAGGAGACGCCGCTTTCTCCTTCACGTTGTCAAACTGCTGCACCTGCACCAATGTCCGCCTCCTCCTCCTCCACCACCACCATCTCAGCCTCCACAAGTACTGCTCCATCATACCACATGTGTAGGGCACAGCGGTGTCACGCAGTTCTACACCTGGCTTGCCTCGGCGAACGAAGTCACACAGGGGAGGAACTGCTCCGCGTCATGCAGCAAGAAATCGATGTGTGGCTTTCTCCGCGCCAACTGCAAATCGGAACCATGGTGACGGACAATGGGAGGAACATGGTGTCCGCGCTGCACCGAGGAGGGATGCTCCATGAGCCCTGCATGGCGACAGTGTTCAATCTGGTTGTGAAAGGTTCCTGAAGTCTTCACCGATCTTCAGAACATTCTGAAAATGGCCAGGAAACTGTGCATGCACTTTATCCATTCGTACAAAGCCAGGAACACCCTCCTCGAGTTGTAGCGGCAGAACGGCCTCCCCCAACACACTCTGATATGCGATGTTTCCACCCGCTGGAATTCCAGCCTGCACATGTTGGACCGACTGTATGAACAGAGAAAGGCCATTAACGATTTTTTGATGATCCAGGCGACAGAAGTACTCGCCTGTGTAACCTGGATGTCAGCCAGTGGCATTTCATGCGTGACACCTGCCGTTTGTTGAGGCCATTCGAGGAGGCGACGTTATTTGTCAGTCGCCAGGACTACGGGATGAATAACGTCATTCCACTGCTTCATGTCCTGGAACAGATGCTGAAAAATCTGTCTGGGCAGGGGACTGGAGACGTGGCGACTACATCTCGTGGCCACATGAGTCCGGTGGGGACTGAAATGGAGGAGGAGGAGGACATTGGAGCAGAAGCATTGTCTGGTGAAATGAGTGGATTTTCTACCCAGGTGACAAGAGAGGAGGAGCAGGAGCAGCTGGAGGAGGTGGATGGAGATGAGGAAGACGAGGCAGATGACCCCCAAGCACCGTGGCAATATACAGTGGAAATGGAGGCAGGGAGCCCCTCGGAGTCACTTGTGCAGATGGCCCGCAGCATGATTATGTTCCTGGCTAGTGACAGCCGAATAGTCAGCATCCGGCAGAGGATGACTTCTGGCTCTCCACCCTATTGGACCCTCGCTACCGGTCCAAAATGGGAGCCTTTTTCCCAGCTATTGAGAGGGAAGACAAACTCAAATACTATAGGGAAATCCTCCGTAATCAGTTGGCCGCTGCCTATGTGCGGCATCGTCCCTCCTCTGACAGGTCTGACCGGGGGGTTCCTCAGCGCTCACGTACTACTGCCGCGGCTGCTGGGGGAAGGTGGGGGGGTAGGAGCAGTACCAGCTCCATCAGTAGTAACCTAAGTCTGGAGTCACTGATGAGCAGCTTCCTTCACCCGCCTAGTGAGGAGGGCAGTCGCCAGCAGCAGCAGGACCTGGAGCAGTCCCTGAACCAACAGGTTGTGGCCTACTTGGACAGCACTCTGCCACCTCAGTTAGAAGATCCGCTGGACTACTGGGCAGCCAAACTGGATGTGTGGCCGCAACTTGCCGAGTTTGCAGTGGAGAAGCTGTCCTGCCCGGCCAGTAGTGTTGCATCAGAGCGGGTGTTCAGTGCGGCGGGGGCCATCGTTACCCCAAGGAGAACCCGCTTGTCCACGGGAAATGTGGAACGACTGACCTTTGTCAAGATGAATCAGGCGTGGATCGCCAGGATTTCCACACACCAATGACTTAGGCGTCAGTCTGGTTCAAACTACCTGCCTCAGCCACTATTCTGATGCCGCCACCTGCCTGATGCCACACATCTGCTGCCAGTTTCTCCATCTGCCTACCACCATCTTTACCAGGGACTGGTATTGCCACCCACCTCAACACTCTGTCATTGTGCCACTCTATGACCTCATGCTGCTGTTGCTGTTGCCGTGACATCCACACTGTGTCATTGTGCCACTGCCTGACCTCATGCTGCTGCCGCCGTGACCTCCGCTCTCAGTCATTGTGCCACTCTGTGGCTTCCTCCTGTTTTGCCACCTCCAGAATGTCATTGTGCCACTCTCTGACCTCATGCTGCTGCTGTGACTCCTGCTGTGCCCTCCACACTGTGTCATTGTGCCACACTGTGGCCTAATACTGTTTTGCCACCTCCAGAATGTCATTGTGCCACTGCCTGACCTCGTACTGCTGCTGTTGTGACCTCTACACTGTGTGATTGTGCCACTCTGTGGCCTAGTCCTGTTTTTGCCACCTCCAGAATGTCATTGTGCCACTGCCAAACCTCATGCTGCTGCTGTGGCTGCTGCCGTGTCCTCCACACTGTGTCATTGTGCCACTTTCTGACCTCATGCTGCTGCTGTGGCTGCTGCCGTGTCCTCCACACTGTGTCATTGTGCCACTGCCTGACCTCATGCTGCTGCCGCCGTGACCTCCGCTCTCAGTCATTGTGCCATTCTGTGGCTTCCTCCTGTTTTGCCACCTCCAGAATGTCATTGTGCCACTGCCTGACCTCATGCTGCTGCCGCCATGACCTCCGCTCTTAGTCATTGTTCTATTCTGTGGCTTCCTCCTGTTTTGCCACCTCCAGAATGTCATAGTGACACAGCCTGACCTCAAGCTGCTGCCGACGTGACCTCCGCTCTCAGTCATTGCGCCATTCTGTGGCTTCCTCCAGAATGTCATTGTGCCACTGCCTGACCTCATGCTGCTGTGGCTGCCGCCGTCACCTCCACACTCTGTCACTAATGTTGCCACCTGAGCTCTCAGCTTGTTTTTTTCCAGCTTTTGCTGGCATGACTTTATCAGGCTACATTCCCGCTTGAGTTTTTTGGTCAGTTTTGCCCTCTTAAGTGCCCAGGGAATTTTATAGTGAAGCGATTCTAAGAGCGGCGGCAGTCATCTGCGTGTCATACTAAAACACAACATTGTATGAAGACCAAACCAAGCTCCCTCTGCATATTTAAGCATGGCACAACGTTCTACAGCACCCTGCAGGCTCTGTGCAGCCTGGAAATAGCTGCTTTTTTAACGCGATTCGTCCCGAAGTAATTCGGACCGAATTTATTTTTGTCGGAAAATTCGGCGAAGTGACCGAACCGAATTTTTGAGAAATTCGCCCATCTCTAGTCATGAGCCTGGCAATGCCGACATTCAGGCTTTTGGCTTTGGGTTGGTTGGGGTGAAAGCGTTTCTTATGCTCTCACACCTGGTACACAGAAGGCTGGCTACCAGACTGGCTGCTGTATGGCGTGCAGGTCACACTGGTGGAAGGGGAAGGTGTAGGCTGTGTTGCTGGTGGTGGAAATCTACCAACAGTATCTGGAACTGCTCATGCTGCTATGGCACATCGGCAGCAGAGGAACACTTGGGCTTGGAAGTGGCGGATGAGGAGGAGGCAGAAGATGTTATGGTGGTTGGAAACCCAGGACCTGTGTGGCCTTCTTCTTCCAAGTGACTATTTCACAGCAATTCTTGCATTCCATGCATGTGCCTGTTCATGCTAGTGGTGCTTAAACTCTTTTTATTCTTTCCTCTACATACACGTTGATGGCAAATCTGGCATATGACATCAGTCGGCGAATCTAAGGCTTGATCGAAAAAGGTTCAGGCTTCACAGGTCCTAGACCTCTTTGACTGTGAAAACCTAGTAACAATGTCCACGCTGCCACCACTGACCACGGCTGGCAGAGTAATGTCAGCAGATTTGTGCAACCGCCCCCCTTTCTGAGGCCAGACCTGCACTGACACTACCCCATCATCCTCCTTCACTGATGATGAGCCCACCAGCTGCTGCTTAGAAGACCACGTTGGATCCGCAATATCATCATTATCATCACAGGTGACTTCCTCTTCCTCAGAGTCTACATCCTCAAGCTGCAGGCTAGAAGCCACAGGTAATGCGAATCATTGCTGACCGTCAGGATTTCTGCCGACAGACCAGCTTCCTTCTCCTCCTCTGAGGGCATCAGTGATTGGGCGTCAGAGCAGACAAAATCATCATCTTTGGCATCTTGATCATTTGAAATGTATTCTGACCCCAACCGCATTGTGTCATCCAAGAGCTCTTCAGAATATGGATTATTTGGAGTGGTCTGTATATTGGGTTGTGACATTCGGCCCGTATTTGCTTCAGGTTGGACTGATTATGATGATGATGACATTTGTGGCCGTGACTGAGAGGAAGAGGAGGTAAAACCGCTGGAGGCAGGGTCTGATAACCACTGAAAAACAGATTGGCAACGCTGTTCAGTAATGTGACACAATGGGAACTGAGCAACTGATGACAAGCCTGACGGTCCTGCGACTGACGATGTGCTCGCTTGTGTGTTGTCCGGAGCACTGGAAAGAGTCCCTTGTCTCATACCTCTATCTCCAGTTCCTACGCCTCTCCTTGCTCGCTTACCACCTCTAGTTCTCACCATGTTCAAAAGCTAAATATTATAGCCCTGTGCTATGTAAAAAAAAAAAAAAAAAAGTGTACATCTGTGGATCACAATAATGCACTGGTATATTTCACCATTATGTGGACTTAAAATATGGGTAAAATCATACTTTTTGCCATTGAGTAAGATTTAGCAACAGATTAAGAACTCTATTTCCTGGATATATATCTGTATGAAAATGACACACGGTATATTTGAAATGTATTTCATCCCCCAAAACTAGCAAAAATTAACTTTTCTCCACTCAGTATAATTTTCACCAACCAACCACTATTTAAAATATATTTCTTTGTATAGGAGATTTGGAGACAGTGGGCGACATGTATGAATCTCGCCACGTCGGAGCGCACGTTATCGCCAGTTTTCCGGCGAAATTTGCGTCTCATGTATGTCGGCGCCGAGGTGCGCTAATACATGCCGTGTAAAGTCCGCCACGCCTCGCCAGTGTGTGGACTGCGCCTAAGATTCGCCGCCCGACGTAGTGCGATCATACATGCCGTGTAAAGTCCACCGCGCCTCGCCAGTGGGTGAGGCGAAGTGCGGGGACCTAGGCGCAATGCGGGACTGCGCCTAAGATTCGCCGCTCTATGAGGTGCGCTCATACATGCGGTGAAAAGTTCACCGCGCCTCGCCAGTTTGTTGGGCACAGTGCGGGAATTAGGCACAGTGCCTGTTAGGCGGGACTGCGCCTAACATGTATTCCGATTCGAGACAGGCTGGAAAACAGCGAAAATTCATTAAACATGTCCGTGCGGCATGGAGTATGATTCAAAAAATCGCCTTTATTAGGTGTAAAACATTATCAGAAAAAGAGCTCAAACCTACTAAAAAAATACATAAATAAAATCACTTTCCAAAAATCAAGAACGTGCTACATCGGGAATCTGGATATTGGAAATTGCCGGGAAATACAGTAATTCAAATTCTGTAAGCTATTCTCATTGGTCGGCAGAAACCAGCCAATCAGAATAGGAGTGACAGTGAACCATTATAACCTATGGATAAGTATTGACCAATCAAAATCAAAGGCGGGACAGTTCAAAATACAGTAAAAATGCAGAAAAGAGCTGATTGGTTGAGCTAGCGGGGGCTTGGCAATCCTGGCCAATCAGAATAGGAGCGACAGGGACCCATTCTAACCTATGGAGAAGTATTGACCAATCAAATTCAAAGGCGGGACAGTTCAAAATACAGTAAAAAGGCAGAAAATAGCTGATTGGTTGAGCTAGTGGGGGCTTTGCTATCTCGGCCAATCAGAACGCGAGCTACTTGTCCCATTGTAGTCAATGGAGAGATCGGGGCGCTAGCTCAACCAATCAGCTCTTTTCTGCATTTTTACTGTATTTTGAACTGTCCCGCCTTTGAATTTGATTGGTCAATATTTCTCCATAGGTTATAATGGGTCCCTGTCGCTCCGATTCTGATTGGCCGGGATAGCCAAGCCCCCCGCTAGCTCAACCAATCAGCTCTGTTTTGCATGTTTACTGTATTTTGAACTGTCCCACCTTTGAATTTGATTGGTCAATATTTCTCCATAGATTATAATGGGTCCCTGTCACTCCGATTCTGATTGGCCGGGATAGCCAAGCCCCCGCTACCTCAACCAATCAGCTCTTTTCTGTCACTCCTATTCTGAGTGGCTGATGTCTGCCGACCCATGAGAAGCGCTTTCAGAATTTGAAGTACTGTATTTCCCGGCGATTTCCATGATCCTACTTCCTGAGGTTGTGGCGTTCTAGATTTTAGGAAAGTGATTTTTTTTTTTGAAAGTTTGAGCTCTTTTTCTGATAATGTTTTACACCTAATAAAGGCGATTTTTTTTGGAATCATACTCCATGCCGCACGGAGCTGAGAGACGAGATTTCTTTTGCGATCTTCTATATGTTTCCTTTCATGTTCCGTTCTCGCTTCATTTCGCCTCTGCCGGATCATTTAGACCAGAATCAACCAGGTCTGCCTGTAGGAGCTGGCGAGCGCTGCAATGTGCCGCACTTTGCCGACCCGCGATCATACATGCCTCGGAGTTTTTGAATGCGCCGCGTCCCGCCTCAGAACGCCCACACCGCGCCCATTACATGCCCCTTCATGTGAGGCGCAGCCGAAAGTGGCGAAGGCTGCACCTAACATCGCATCCCTGCGTCCAACAGGGGATTCGGGCTGGCGAGGCGCAGAATACGCCAGAAATCGGGCACAAATCCCGTTTATACATGTCGCCCAGTGTGTTATACAATTACTGACTCCCAAAATTGCAAAAATGAACTTTTCTCCACTCAGGATAATTTCCACCAACCACCACTATTTAAAATATATTCCTTTGTATGGGAGATTTGGAAACAGTGTGTTATACAATTACTGAACCTCAAAAATTGCCAAATTAAATTTTTCCATACAGCAGCTACTGAGATAGAACAGCCCATAAGGTAACCTACCAAAAAATCAACCTTGACCCCACGACCTGGAATTAATGCAGCACTGGATAAATATATTGACTGCTTCAGAAACAAAGTAAAATCAGAAATCCTGGAGAAACAAAAGAAACAGGTGCATAACCTAACCCTGCAGGAACAGAATGCTATTGCTTCATTGAAAGAAAATCAAGATATAATAATAAAACCTGCTGACAAAGGGGGCACAATTGTCATAATGAACACCTCTGACTATATCCAGGGAGCGACTGTCCAACCCCATCCACTACTGCAAACTTGGAAATGATCCCACAGAGCTCTGTATGAAACAACTAAAAGATATGATCAAGAAATTTCCAATCCAGGTCCAGAAGCAGGTAGAAGTGCTTATCCCAGAGGATCCCAAGCCGGGCTGCTTCTATATGCTACCCAAGATACAAAAGATGGCAATCCTGGCAGGCCTATAATTTCTGGCACTGGGACACTGACAGAAGACATCTCGGGTTGGGTGGAAAATATCCTAAAACCCCTGGTCAGAGATATTCCAAGGACACCACTGAGCTTCTTAACAAACTGAATGCCCTTGGTCCACTCCCCGAGGGTACCATTTTCGCCACCATGGATGTAGAATCCCTATATACCAACATTCCCCACAAGGATGGAGTTGCAGCATGTCGGGTGCACCTGGAGAAACAAAACCTCCCAACAAAACCAGTCACACAGCTCATACAGTTCATACTTAGCCACAACTATTTCACTTTTGGAGAGGACCTATACCTACAGCGAATGGGAACTTCAATGGTGTCCAGATGTGCGCCCCAGTATGCAAACCTTTTTATGGCAGAACTGGAAGGAGCATATCTATCCACATGCACCACCAAATCCATAATATAACTCCGTAATATCGATGATATCCTTGTCATCTGAACTGCAGGTGAGGAGGCCCTACTTCATTTCCATAATGACTTCAATAACTTTCACCCCACCATCAACCTCAAGCTTACCTATTCAAAATCCACTTTCTGGATACCACAATACACATCAAAAACCACTGGCTTCTCACATCAGTATACCACAAACCCACAGACAGAACGGCCTACCTCAGAAAGGACAGCTTCCACCCTAAGCACACAAAACAATCCATTATATACAGCCAGGCTATACGATACAATCGTATTTGCCCCGACAAGGCACACCTGGACAAGCACCTCCTGGATCTGAGGACAAAATTTCTCCAATTGGGATGCAGGCCAAAATCGACAGACAACCAAATAAACAAAGCAGCAGCCATCAACAGAGACAGTCTACTTACATACAATGAGACCCAGAATGAAGAACGAGTGCCCCTAGTTGTCACGTACAACCCACAGCTGGAGATCCTATGAAAGATTGCCAAGCAACTTCAACTTGTGCTGCATAGGGACAACAGACTCAAAGAAATATTCCCAGTCCCCACTCTCCTTTCCTTTCAGCAACCACCAAACCTGCGGCATATTATTGTCCGGAGTGCCCTAACTGAAAATGGCACCTCACCCTGCCTGCAAAACAGGTGCAAAACCTGCAGGCACATCCACACCACTGACAGTGTACCTGTCCCTCAGTCACAGCAGGTGCACAGAATTAGGTGGACATTTTCCTGCAGGTCTTCCAATGTGGTGTATCTGATTATGTGTGTGCAATGTCCCACCACAGGCCTCTATGTGGGGGAAACAGGGCAGAGACTCAGTCAACGCATGAATTCACACAGATTCACCATTAATAACAGCAGAACTGATCTTCCAGTGGCCGCACATTTTTCCAGAGAGGATCACTGTATTGAAGATATGCAGATTGTGGTCTTAATGGGACATTTTAAGACACAACGGAAGAGGAAGGAATGGGTATATAAGTTAATGCAAAAATTTCTAACCCTGCAGAATGGACTAAATATTCATCATAGTTTCATGTCACACTATGTGTGAACTGTGAGGGTCAAAAATCACACCTAATAGCAAAGCGATAAGGACAAGAATTACTGATCTCTTCTGTCACGCCCCACAAGTTTACAGACTGTTTATCTATTGACCTATTGTAAATAACTTCCCTACTTATATTGCATTTTGTTATTTTTAAAAATTCTCAGTTTCTTTGAAGATCCATGTCTTTTGTGTATAAAATGTCTGAATTTTCAGTTTCTTGTATAACATCATATCTGAAGAAGAGAGCTAGTACTCTTGAAAGCTCACCGTCAAATATACTCAGTTAGCCTCTAAAAGGTATCACCTGATTTCTTCACTCTTCTACTACTTTCTATGGCTAACACGGTACAACATTATACTACTCTCCACTCAGAATAATTTTCACCAACCAACCACTATTTAAAATAGGTTTCTTTGTATAGGAGATTTAAATACTGTTTGTTATACAATTACTGAACCCTCAAAACTGCAAAAACTTAAGTTTTCTCCACTCAGTATAATTTTCACCAACCAACCACTATTTAGAATATATTTCTTTGTATAGAAGAATTCTCCTATACAAAGAAATATATTCTTAATAGTGGTGGAGACGGTGTGTTATAAAATGATTTCACTACCAATACTGCAAAAATTTAACTTTTTGGGAAGGAGTATGATTTAGCAAATCCAAGCACTCTGTATAATATATATTCATGTATATGAGAGTTAGGTGTTTTGTGAGCCTGCAAATGTTGCCAAATAATAGCTTCTGGGTGTGGGAAAGATGCAGCCAGCAATGCCAAACTCCCTAACTATTGATGTGTATGGAGAGGAAAATGCTATCTAACCAAGTCTCGATTCAGAACACAATACAGTGAAATATATAACATGGTCATGTGATTTTAGGAGCCAATTGAGCCCTACACCTCAGCAATGATGTTTTTGACACTTCTCTGTGCTCTGCACTGATTGGATGGGCGCCAAAAGTGCATAAAGGTACTGAAAACTATTAAAATGGTATGTCAAATGCCTTGGCGAACTTGAAAATTTTATTTGAACGAACAGTAAAATGTTTGGTTCGGTTCAAGTTCAAGAAAATCGAGATGTTCGACTCGAACTTTTCTCAAACTGTTCGGTCAACACTAATCACCACCACATAGTGACTGAATAATACCACCACATATCACCACAACAAAGTGACTGAATAATACACAATACCATTACTGAATAAAAACCATAACACTACAACCAATATTACCACCATACAGTGACCATACAGTGGTAAATACCAGTTGTAGGCATGCATTCTGCACACATAGAAGTTATTACAGTAAATTTACATGCAGGGAGACATCTTCTCTGATGAGTCCTTGCATTCTCTGATGAGTTATTTGCTCTCCCTTTTCTTCTCTATCTGGTCCAGACCGTCATGACATTTCCATGCAAAATTAAAAGGGGATGTCTCACTACATTGATTCATCTTACCTCAGTCCTGTTTTCTCACTTTCATTTTTGAATTCAGGGGCATGTTTACTGGCCTGCAGTGACGAGCTGCTGAGGACACCAGGTCTATAGTTATAGCAACTAGTGTTGGCAGCCTATCAGGAGAAATTGAACAGGTCTGTAGCTATAGCGACCTGAGAAGCTGATGCAGCCCATACAAGAGGGGATGTTTATGGATAGGTAGGACAATGTTAATGGACACTTATTGCAAAGTGACTTTTTTTGCAAGATCTTTAATATAAACAGCAAATGATACAGGGGTTGTATCATTTCATGAAATGGTCTTCAGAATAAGGGGACAGTGAAAACAAGCAACTTTGTAATTGGATGTCATTCATAGTTTCATAGTTTCATAGTTTGTAAGGCCGAAAAAAGACGAGACGTCCATCCAGTTCAGCCTGTTTTTGGCAAAGGGTTTGTGATCCAGAGGAAGGCAAAAAACCCAACGAGGTAGAAGCCAATTGTCCTCTTTTAGGGAAAAATTCCTTTCCGACTCCAATCGGGTCAATCGGAAAAATCCCTGGATCAAGGGACCCCTCTCCAGAATGCTAGACACTATAACTTGTTATATTATTATGCTCCAGAAATGTATCCAAACCCTTTTTGAACTCTGTTAGTGAATTCACCATGACAAGTTCCTCTGGCAGAGAGTTCCACAGTCTCACGGGCTTCTTACAGTAAAGAATCCCTTTCTATGTTTATGTAAAACTTTCGTATCTCAAGACTAGAGGATGCCCCCTGTTCTAGATACAGTCCTGGGTAAAATAAATCTTGGGGAGATCCCCTATATTGACCTTTGATGTATTTAAACATACTTTATTATGTCCCCCCGAAGCCGTCTTTTCTCTAAACTAAATAACCCCAATCTTGCTAATCTTTCTGGGTACTGTAGTCCACCCAGTCCTTTTATTATTTTTGTTGCCCGCCTTTGTACCTGTTCAAGCTCTATAATGTCTTTCCTGTGCACTGGTGCCCAAAACTGTACACAATATTCCATTGTGGTCTAACCAGTGACTTGTATAATGGAGAATAATGTTCTCATCATGTGCCCTATGCCCCTTCTAATGCACCCCATGATCCTATTGCCTTGGGAGTGCTGTCTGACACTGGGGTGCTACAATTAAGTTTACTGTCCACCAGGATTCCCAAGTTCATGTCACTTTTACCCAGCCCTTTTTTCCCTTTAACATGTAGTCCATGTAATGGATTTTTCCTCTCCATGTGCATAACCTTGCATGTATCTGTGTTAAACCTCATCTGCCATTTCCCTGCCCAGGACTCCAACTTATCCAGATCTCTTTGTAATAACATATTACCGTCTATTGTGTTGATTACTTTACAGAGCTTTGTATCGTCTGCAAAGATCGATATTCTACTGTGCAATCCATGTGTAAGATCGTTAATGAAAATGTTGAAGAGTATAGGGCCCAATACTGACCCTTGTGGTACCCCACTAGTAACAGCAATCCAGTCAGAGTATGCACCGTTAATTATTACCCTTTGTTTTCTATCAGTGAGCCAGTTGCTTACCCACTTTTCACACGTTTTCCCCCAGTCCAAGCATTCTCATTTTTACTTGCCAACCTTTTATGTGGCACCATATCAAATGCTTTAGAAAAATCTAGATATATGACATCCAGTGCCTCACCCCGATCCAGTCTAGCACTGACTTCCTCATAGAAGCCCGATGAATTATCTGAAGGACCGACCTTCATAAACCCATGCTGGGAAAGTCATTATCATTTATTTTCAGTAGATACAAGGATAGCATCTCTGAGAAAACCTTCATACATTTACTACAACAAGAGGTCAACTTACCGGCAAGTTTCCTGGATCACTTTTTGACCCTTTTTGAATATTTGGCACAATTTGCTATGCGCCAATCCTTTGGACCCCCTACCCCGTTATTAGACAGTCCATAAATATTAAGAATAGGGGCCTATCTATGACATCCTTAACTCCCTCAGGACACTGGGTGTATGCCATCTGGACCGGGGATTTGGGCTATTTAATCTTCTAAGACGAGCTTGCATTTCTTCTGGGTAAGACAAGAAACTTTTAAATTGGAGTTTACCTCATCCCTCGTTCAAAAGGAAGCTATCCCCTCGGGAAATACATAGAGAAAAAGTGTTTAATAGTTTGGGTTTTTCTCACGCCCTCTACTTCTCTCCTTCATAATTTTAAAAATGCCAACATTTTTTTTTTTTAATCTTTTTACTATTTTAATATTTTAAAAAAATTTTTTGGGGTTTATTTTATTTTTATGGCGATACGTCTTCCGCCCACTTTGCTTTCTTTATCTTTTTTTACACATTTTTATTTTTTTTCCCTATACTTCTTAGTCCCTCTTCACTACCCCCTTTTTAGTATAAAAGGGCTTTCTTTTTTTTTATTCCCTTTTACAACCCTTTTATCCCATTGGGTTTTTCCTGTTTCAAATTTTTTTTTTTACCATAAGGTATGTCCTCTCACAGGGGTACCTACGATTTTTTAAAAATATCCCATTTATTTTTTAGTTCCCCATTTTTAAAACACATTTCCCAGTCAATACTTTTTTGGGCCTCCCAAACAGAAAAAAATTACCCTTTCCCTAAAATTCATGTTTTTGGGCCCCCTTGACAAAAAACTCTTTGAAGGATAAACGGAAATGTATTATTTTATGCACTATTTCCCATTGCCCCTCAACCTGAACCTTTTTTACTCCTGTCGGGTCTATTAGTCAATTTTAAACAAAAGGGGCCCTTTCCTCTAGTCGGTTCTTGCACCATTTGGAAAAGGAATTATCATTTATTGAAAAAAACCTTTTTTTGTGAAGCTGCGGGTTTAACCCCAAATTTGGGATGTCTGGATATTAAAAGTCCCCATAATAATAACCTCATTCTATTACCGCCCATCATTTGCCTGGGGATAACTTTAGGGGTTTTTCTGTTATACTTGGGGGCCTATAGCAACCCCTATTAGTATTATATTGTTATTGTTCCCCCCCATGAAATTTTTTCCCCATAATGATTCCACTTTTTCATTCCTGTACCTATATCTTCCCCAGTGTTGGGTTCACACGGGTTTTACATAGAGACAGAAACCTCTCCCTTTACGGTCTTTACGAACCTTTATAAAAAGACTGTAATCCTGTAAGTTAAAACCGCCCATTTTTTAGTCTCGTCCACCAGCCAGTTATCCCCACTAGCATATTTTTTCTTCAGCATTTTAATTCTAGTTCATTATTTTGTTGGGGCAACTCCCCGCATTGGTCAGCAGCAATTTAGAGATTTTTTCAGTTTTTTACCTTTCCCCCCGTATTTTAAAAATATTGCTACAAAACCCCCCCACCATCCACCCCCTGATTTAAAAACAAATTCCCCCAGGTCCTCATCTTCAATTTTGATCTATCTTTTTATTTTCCCTTCCCCCCCCCCATTTCCCCCTGTTTAAATTTAAAACCTCCAACTTTCCGGCCATTTGTCCCCCCAAACACTTCACCCCCCCATTTAGGTGCAGCCCATCCCAGCAAGAGCCTGTAAACCAAACAGAAGTCACCCATTGCCAAAAACCCAAATCCCTCTTTCCAACACCAATTTTTAGCCACTTTTCACCTCTCTATCTCCCTCTCCTCTCTGGTATGGCTCGTGGAACGGTAATTTTTCTTTAAATATTACTCTTGAGGTCCTTGCCCTGAGCTTTTGGCCTAAGTGCCTGAAATCATTTTTAAGGACACTCCACCTACCTCTAACTTTGTCATTGGTGCCAATGTGGACCATGACAGCTGGATTCTCACCAGCCCCACCCAACAGTATGTCAACCCGATCCGCGAAATGTCGAACTCGGGCCCCAGGTAAACAACATAAATATCGACGAACACGGTCTATTTGGCAGATTTCCCTGTCTGTGCCCCTAATTATGGAGTCCCCAACGACTAGCACCTGTCTAGCCTGACCTGCACTCCTATTCCCCATCTTACTGGAGCAGACAGGGGTAGTGTCATTAGCAAAGCTGTCTAGTTTTCACTGTATCCCTTATCTTCTGTTTTTGTAAACACAGTTCCACCTTACATTTCATTGGCTGACGGCTCTACTAATTTACATTCTGTCTGGCCCCCGGTCATATTCACGGGAGCGAGCATTCCTGCCTCTCTCACTCAAAGTAAGGGACCGTCACAATTTCCCTCTGCACAGCCAGCAGAAACACAGAGGCACTGAACCTGCTTCTACAATCAGAAAACAGCACAATTGTGCCTGGTGTCTAATGCAAACATAGACGGAGCATTAGGCTACCTCTCTCACTCAAAGTAAGGGACCGACAGCAATTTCACTCTGCACAGCCAGAAGAAACACAATAATACTGCAGGGCTTCTACAATCAGAAAACAGCACAATTATGCCTCGATGCCTAAATGCTCCTGCATGTAAACATAGCAGTGAGATCTGTGCTGCTCTGGAAGAGTTCGTAGAAGACTGGATTCAATTGTAACAAACCTCCAGCTGTGAGAAGAGATCAGTGCTCTGAGTTCATAGAAGATTGTCTAGACTGAATGCAAGCCTGTGGTATGTAAACATACTTACAAAATAAGACTGCATAGGGAGAGGACACAGTGACATGTGGACTGGAAAAGCCTTGGGAGCAAGCATGAACAGTAATGATGTCATCCCCCTCCGTTAAGAAACGCCCAGCTGGGAAGAGAAAAATGCCCCTGAATTTGTAGAGCTGAGAAGCTGAGTGCACAATGATACACATAAAAAAGCGATACACCCCTTTAAGACAAAGACATTTCAGACTGCTCACTTTTCCAGCACTTCCCTATCATTTTCCACCTCCGTACAAACTTCCCATCCCTAGTGTCCCCAATGGTAATAATGACCCCCTTGTGCCCCAAGCAGTAAAAGTGCTCCTGTTTGTGTACCAAATTTTCATCTTCTTTTTTGTCCCCATATAGTAGGTTAGTAAATTCATAATATACTAAGCATACACGCCCCAAAACTAGGAAGGCAGATAGGTAAATCTCCTTCTAAACAGGTATATAGGTCCCTGATAGGTAGATATAAAGGCCCCTGTTAGGTACATATAAAGGCCCCCTGTAGGTAGGTCATCACCTATAGTTAGGTATAAAAAACCCTCAAGGTATAGCCCCTGTAGGTAGGTATTAAGAGCACCTGTTAGTAGGTAGACCCCTGTAGGTATATACAGCCTCCTGTAAACATACCTTAAAGCTGTATTCAATCTCTTGCAGATGTATACATGCCCTCTGTAGAGGCCACTGTAGATATACAGCCCATTGTAGCTATACATTCCCCTGTAGATACATATGCTCCATGAATCAATGTAGCATATGTATATATCCCCCCTGTAGGTATACATGCTCCATGTAGGTATATAGATCCCCTGTAGGTGCATACATGCTCCTTCTAGTCGTATACATGCCACCCGTAGCGATATATACATGCCCTCTGTAGCCGAATGCTGCCCCCTGTAGCAATATACATGTCCGCTGTAGCCTCTTACTGCCACCTGTAGCCGTAAACATGTCACCTACATGTCATCTGTAGCTGCATACATGCCCCTTATAGCCATATACATGTCCCCTGTAGCTGCTAACATACCCCCTCGAGCTGCATACTCTCCACCGTAATCGTATACTGCCCCTGTAGCTGTATACCGCTTCCTGTATACATGCCCCCTGTAGCCCTGTATACTGCCCACTGTAACTCTGTATACATGCCCCCTGTATACTGTCCCCTGAAACCCTGTATACTGTCCTCTGTTTGTTAAAAATAAAAAGGTTACTCATCCCTCATCTTTTCCCTGTTGAACAGTTAACACCAGGAGCTTGCATCCAGTGTGGGGGTGTGACATCCAGGCTTGGACTGGCCCACCGGGGTGTCGGTGGATTCCCCGGTGGACCCCGAGCTCATGTGGGCCCTGGAGGCAATGCTGCCACTACCCAGGGAACGACCGCCGCATCCTGTCTCTGAATGCCCGGCCCTGTATCTGAGCGTTCAGAAACAGGGCTTGGGAGTCAAGGACTAATATCCTTGATTCCCGGGGCTGCGCGGTGTAAACGGAGCAGAGCGCCTATAGCGCCAGGGACGTCTCTTCCATTGAGCAGGGTAGGCGGTTGACCGGGGGCCCCAAGAGCTGTGGCCGAGACAAGTCATCATGGCAGTGTGGAACGGATACAGAAGAACGGATACAGAAGAAAAGGGAAAAAGAACGATTCAGAGAACGACTGATCAGAGATGACGTCTCCTGTGAGTCCCTGATTTCAGGGGTAATTTTACTTCTAAATTGAATCATTGCTGTATTAACTGTAATTAGATTTGACCTGAGCTGGTGTTGGACCACTATGTGGTCTCTTTATGGCGGTATTGTAGGTTATATCGGCGCAAGTATAGTGGCAGCGATTGTATAAGTGAGGGAACACCTGACCCTGTGATTAGGAGTTACACTTTCACTTTCTTGCTGGTGTTTATTTTAGAAGTTGGTGAGGTGCGTGACCAAGGGAAATGTGGAGGGGATATTGTATGTCAGCTAGTGGTAGGTGGATATAGATGGAGCTACTTAGCCATGTGTCTATGATATGTTAGACTGTGACAAATGTGGGAGACAAACAGATATGTGAGATATACAAATATGACTTACTTGGTATTGCGTACTACGCAATACAGTTCTGTTTTGCACACTGTATTATGTGTGTATTATGTGTGTAGCTACAGCAGGTACAGCAGTAGCGGCTGCTACGGGGCCCCCTTGACACATAAGAAGTCAACGGTATTGGAAATGGCACAAGGTAACTGGCAGGAGCCCCCTATCACTTTTTGCACCATGGCCCAAAAACATGTGATATATGTGGTGGCAGCAAGAACATCACAACAGCGAACATGGAGGTTCAGCTGGCAGAGCCGTAGTTATAGTGGATGCGGTGGTAGCCAGGGCTGCCGTCAGTCGTCTTTTAACCGTTTCAGGGCCCCATTCAGCTAAATCAAATAGGGCTCCCATCCATTACTTCTGTAGTTCCTATTGTTAACATATCACTGGGCCCCTTTTTGATTAGGGCCCCTGACAGGAATACTGCCCTATTGGCACCCCTGGTATCCCTTTTACAGTAGCCTGACCTCAAAACCAGCAAAAATGCCCTTATGGACACTCAAAATAAAATTCACAAAAAGAAATGAGTATTTGAAACAAGATTTTTGTGAATAGGACAATGACTATCACTGTCTTTTACTGCAGCATGACCCAAAAACCAGTACAGATGGCCTTATGGACCATCAGAATAAGATTTGCAAGAAGAAATGCAGTATTTCAAACAAGATTTTTGAGAATAGGACATTGACTATCGCTGTCTTTTACAGCATCATGACCCCATAAAAAGCACAGATGCCCTTATGGACCACCTTATGGCTACCATGTCCCAGACCAAAGCATCCGCCGCAGGGACCTCGGACGGTGACGCCAACGGGATTGGTGGCCGGGGATGCTGGCCATACACGATGTAGAAAGGAGAAGTGCCAGCGGACTTCGAGTCCAGAGAATTGTATGAAAATACCGCCCATGGGAGCAAGCTGGACCAGTCATCCTGTCGGGCCGAGACGAAGTGGCGTAAGTTGTTTCCCAGGACCTGGTTAACTCTTTCCACTTGGCCATTCGTCTGTGGGTGGTAGGCCGAGGAGAAGTCCAGGTTCACCTGCAGCTGTGAGCAGAGGGCACACCAAAATTTAGAGACGAACTGGACCCTCGGATCTGAGGCAATATGCTGGGGGAGTCCGTGCAGGCGGAAGATGTGCAGAAAGAATAGGCTGGCGAGGCGAGGAGCAGATGGTAAGCCCGGCAAAGGAACGAAATGTGCCATCTTTGAAAACCAATCCATGACCACCCAGAGGGAGGAAGATCGGTGATGAAATCCATTGCCATATGGGAGCAAGGAGTACGGGGGATTGGCAAAGGTTGCAGCAGACCAGCCGGTTTGTGGCAAGGCATCTTGTCGCAGGCACAAGTGGCACAGGACTCTACGAATTCTCTGACGTCTTTAGCGATGTCCGGCCACCAATAGAAATGGGACATAAGAAGAAACGATTTACGAGCACCAGGATGTCCGGCCACTAAAGAGCAATGATCCCACTTCAAAATTCTCCTCCGGAGTGCAGGGTGCACGTATGTCTTCCCTGGAAGAACATCCTGGAGGTCAACAGGAGCTGCAGAGACTAGGCACTCAGTGGGTATTATGTGCTGCGGGACAGCGGCACGAGAGAGGGCATCGGCCTTGACACTCTTTTCAGTGGGATGAAAATTGATCTGGAAGTTGAACCGCGAAAAGAAGAGAGACCACCTGGATTGGAGCGGATTAAGCCGCTGTGCCGTCTGGAGGTACTGGAGGTTCTTATGGTCTGAATATCTGTTGATGGGATGCCGAGCACCTTCCAGAAGGTAACACCATTCCTCTAATGCCAGCTTGATAGCCAGCAACTCCCAGTCCCCGATGGTGTCATTCTTTTCCACTGGGGAGAACGTTTTGGAAAAGAAGGCACTCGTGACAATTTTGCCTTTAGGTCCCTTTTGCGTGAGGACCGCACCGACCCCTACCGAGGAGGCGTCAACTTTCAGAGAGAATGACTTCAGGTCGAGGCAGAATGGGCACGGAGGCAAATGCTGCTTTCAATTTAGTGAATTCCTCGGCCTCTGGCGGCCACCGCCTACGGTTGGTGTTCTTCTTGGTAAGACCTACAATAGGAGCCACCAGCATAGAGTAGTGCGGGAATAACTGCTGATGATAATTGCCGATAATAATTGGAGACACCTAGAACGCACTGTATGTCCTGGAGGCAAACTGGCCAAGGCCATTGCAAAATGGCAGACAGTTTTGCAGGGTCCAACTGTAAGCCTTTGTCGGAGATGATGTAGCCAAGCAATGGAAGGCTGGTTTGGTGGAAAAGGCACTTCTCTAACTTGGCATAGAGGTGGTTAGCTCGTAGACACCTCAGTACCTGGCGAACATGGACGTGATGAGTCTCCAGATTGGGAGAGTACACTAGAATGTCATCCAGGTAAACCATGACACAGGTATAGAGGAGGTCCCTGAATATTTTGTTCACGAACTCCTGGAAGACTGCTGGAGCATTACACAGTCCAAAGGGCATGACCAGGTACTCGAAGTGCCCGTCCCGTGTATCAAAGGCTGACTTCCACGGATGCGGATGAGATTGTAGGCCCCCCACAAGTCCAGGTTGGAGAAGATCTTCGCTCCGCGAAGCTGGTCAAAGAGCTCCGTGATTGGGGCAAAGTTATAGATTTTTTCACGGTAATCTTATTGAGTCGCCGATAATCGATACAGGGCCATAGGGAGCCATCCTTCTTCTCCACAAAGAAGAATCCCGCACCTGCTGGAGAGGAGGACTTGCAAATAAACCCCTTCTGAACATTCTCCTATATATAGGCCGACATAGCTTGGGTCTCCGGCACAGACCCTGCCTCGGGAAGGAACAGCACCGGGAAGCAGATCTATCGGGCAGTCGTACGGGCGGTGAGGAGGAAATGTCTCCGCTTGTTTTTCTGAAAAGGCGTCAGCGAAGTCCTGGTATACTGCGGGTAGACCGGGTAATGGTTTGCGGGACGAGGTGCCACCAGACAACGGTTCAGGCAATCTGGTCCCAAGCGAGTGACCTCTCCAGTCTTCCAGTCGAGTGTAGGGGTATGGCGTTGCAGCCACGGAAGCCCCAAAAGAATCTCCAAAGAAGATGGCAGCACAGAGAATGCGATCCACTCCTTGTACAGGGCCCCCACCAGAAGAGATAATGGTTTAGTAGCGTACAGAATAGAATTGCTCAGGAGCTCCTTGCTGACGAAAAGATCAACAGCTGCTTTTCCAGGGGGACCACCGGGAGGCGATACTGTGACACCAATGAGGAGTGGATAAAGTTCCCGGCTGACCCGGAGTCCAAGAAAGCTGGGGCCTGGAATGAGAGTCCAGCTTCGGTCAAGATCCGTAGCAACATCGTCAGGCGTGAAGAGGAGGAACTTGCATCTAGGGACACCTCTCCCACGTATCCTAGGTGCGGGCATTTCCCGGCCATTAGGGATGTTGCGGACAGTTCCTTTGGTAATGCTCAGGACTGGCGCAGTCTTGGAGAGGTGGGCTCTGTCTACTTGCATAGGTTCCTCATCGGAAGGCTGTGAAAGTGGCAGAGGATGCTTCTGGAACACTGGAGCCAAGCGAGAGAACCACCAAGGCCTAACTGAGTCAAGTTCCTGACGGAGCTCCTCTTGTCTCTCAGCGAACCGTACATCAATATGGTATTAGAAACAAGATTTTAGTGAATAGGACATTGACTATCGCTGTCTTTTACAGCAACATGACCACAAAACCAGCAAAAATGCCTTTATGGACACTCCCAATAAAATTTACACAAAGAAATGCAGACGGTTGATGGGGAGGCCAAGATGAAGCTGCAACGCTGACAGTCAGGCTGAAGCAGTGTGTGAATGCCGATAGCGTGAGCTAAGACCTAGAGCCTTCTTCAGGAGACAGTCAAGACCTGGGTAGCACTTGCGGAATTTCTGCCTATACAAGAGCGCTTGCCCCTCCATATAAAATTCGAAAAAGCCTTGCGTAGCACCATTACAACCTTATGCTTAAGCAACAATGGAATATTTTGCAAAGGATATTGTCACATTATGCCATAAACTCGTCGGGAATGGGCTCAAGGAGCTCAGGTTCCTTTCCGTGAGTGCGGATGAAGTGAGCTTCACTTGGAAACGCTGGCTGATGCTCCAGTTCCACCCAAGTGACCTTCTCCTTGGCTTCCTTTTTCTTCCTCTCGTTTTCTTTGACCCGCTGGAGGAAACTCTCTCTGCTCTTGGAGTGATGAATGTCTTGTTATGCGACAACTGACAACCAGGAATAGAAATAGAAAATTTTCGATGGAATATCTAAGAAATGGGGTCTTATGCGACAATTGATAACTAGGAGTAGAAATATATTTTTTTCTACAGAATATCTATGAAAAGTGGTCATATGCGACAACTGGCAATATAGAAATAGAAAATTTTCGATGGAAATATCTAGAAATGGGTCTTATGCGACAATTGATAACTAGGAGTAGAAATATATTTTTTTCTACAGAATATCTATGAAAAGTGGTCATATGCGACAACTGGCAACCTGGAGTAGAAATATATATTTTTCTATGAAATATCTATGAAATTGGGTCATGCGACAACTGAAAACCAGGAGAAGAAATATACTTTTTTCTCCGGAATATCTATGAAAAGTGGTCTTATGCGACAACTGACAACCAGGAGTAGAAATATTTTTTTTTCTCCAGAATATCTATGAAAAGTGGTGTTATGCGACAACTGACAACCAGGAATAGAAATAGAATCGATGGAATATCTATGAAATGGGGTCTTATGCGACAATAACTAGGAGTAGAAATATATTTTGCATTTTTTGCCGCGTTTTTTTGCTCGTCTTTAAGCCTGTTTTTTAATGTATGCATAAATTAAGCCATTGGATGTAACTCCGCCCTACAAAAGGGTAAATAAAGCACCTCTTTGCATTTATATGTCATCTTGTACTCGTTTTATGGATTTTGGCGCTAATAAAGTTATCTTGCGTTTGTCGCCAAAAATACGTTTTTTTTTCCGATTTTGGCCCTAAAGTCCATTTTTTCTTACAGATTTTGCCGCTAGGATCTGCATTTTTACGAATTTTGGAGCTAATAAAGTTATTTCGCGTTTGTCACCAAAAATACGTTTTTTAACAGATTTTGGTGCTAAGATGGATTTTGGTGTTAATAAAGTTCTCGCTTTTGTCGCCAAAAAACATTTTTTTACGGATTTTGGCACCAAAATCCATTTTTTATATTTTGGTGTTAAGAAACTGCATTTTTTCAGATTTTGGCGCTAATAAAGTTATCTCGTGTTTTTCGACCAAAATACACTTTTTAACAGATTTTGGCACCAAAATCCTTCTCTTAATATATTTTGCCGCTAATAAAGTTAAGAAAAGTATTTTAGTGCCAAAATCCATAAAAAACAGATTCTTGCGCCAAAATCCGTAAAAAAACGTATTTTTTGCGTGAGAAGCAAGATAACTTTATTAGTGCCAAAATCTGTAAAGAAAAGTATTTTAGTGCCAAAATCCGTTAAAAAAAATATATTTTTGGCATCAGAAGTGAGATCTTTATTAGCGCCAAAATATGTTATGAAAAGGATTTTAGCACCAAAATCCGTAAAAAAAAAAGGATTCTGTCGCCAATATCCGTAAAAAATGTTTTTTTTGCGTGAGAAGCGAGATAACTTTATTAGCGCCAAAATCTGTAAAGAAAAGTATTTTAGTGCCAAAATCCGTAAAAAAACGTATTTTTTTGCGGTAGAAGCAAGATAATTTTATTGGCGCCAAAATCTGTAAAGAAAAGGATTTTAGTGCCAGAATCCACAAAAAAAACGGATTCTGACACCAAAATCCGTAATAAACGTATTTCTAGCGAAAAATATACGAATTGCGCAAAAATCGTTAGCGACCAAAGCATGATCATTTTATTACAAAAGGTACAAACAAGGACACATCAGACACTTGTATGCAGATTTGAAAAGGTATAACCTTTATTAACACCCACTATAGGTGGGACTTGGGTCTCCTGGGTGGGTTTTCATTGAAAAATCGCAGCAAAAAACGCCACGAAAACACGCCAAAAAACGCACCAAAAGACGTCCGACGCTTTACATAGACTCATGTAGTAAATTTTCTGCCCTGCTCTGGCGTTTTTTTAGAGCATGTTGCAAAATCGACCAGTAAAAAAAAACGAAGCAGAAAAAAGAAGCTCAGTGTAGACAGCAGGACGTTTTTACATTAGAATTCTATGGGAGATGATTACAGTCGTTTCTCCAGCGTTTTTAGAAAATGAAAAACGCTGAAAAAACGGACATTTTTCTTTTGCAGTTTGCTATGTCTACACTGAAAGTGGACAAAAAAAACGACCTGAAAAGAAATTACTAAAAGCTTTTCATAAAACCGAGTTTCTGTCCATGCCTGTCAAAGCAGCTGAAAAAGGGCCGTTTTTTTGCTGTGATTTGCGTTTTTTGGCGCATTTTTTACAAGCGTTTTTTGCTTGTCTTTAAGCCTGTTTTTTTAATGTATGCATAAATTAAGCCATTGGATGTAACTCCGCCCTACAAAAAGGAATATAAAGCAAATCATTACATTTATGCAGTTTTTTTTTGGATTTTAGCCCTAAAGTTAATTTTTTTTACAAATTTTGGTGCTAAGATCTGCATTTTTACGGATTTTGGCGCTAATAAAGTTCTCACATTTGTCACCAAAAATACGCTTTTTTATGGATTTTTGGCGCTAAGACATCCATTTTTAAAAATTTTGCCGCTAATAAAGTTATCTCGCGTTTTTCGCCAAAAATACGTTATTTAACAGATTTTGTCGTTAAGATCTGCATCGTTACAAATTTTGGCGGCAAAAAAATTATTTTGCATTTGTCGCCAAAAATACGTTTTTTTTTTACGGATTTTGGCCCTAAAGGCCATTTTTTTTACGGATTTTGGCGCTAAAATCCGTATTTTTACAGATTTTGGCGCTAATAAAGTTATCTTGCATTTGTCGCCAAAAATAAAAAATTTTATGGATTTTGGCCCTAAAGTAAATATTTTACGGATTTTGGTGCTAAAATCCTTATTTTTACAGATTTTGCCACTCAAGTCCTTCTCTTTACATATTTTGGCGCTAATAAAGTTATCTTGCTTCTGACGCCAAAAATAAGTTTTTTTATTTGCGGCAAAATCTGTAAAGAAAAGTATTTTAGTGCCAAAATCCATAAAAAAAAGGATTCTTGCGGCAAAATCCGTAGAAAAACATATTTATGGCGTCAGAAGCGAGATAACCTTATTAGCACCAAAAAATGTAAAGAAAAGTATTTTAGTGGCAAAATCCGAAAAAACGGATTCTTGCGACAAAATCCGTAGAAAAACGTATTTATGGCGTCAGAAGCGAGAGAAAATTATTAGCACCAAAATATGTAAAGAAAAGTATTTTAGTGCCAAAATCCATAAAAAAACGTAATCTTGCGCCAAAATCCGTAGAAAAACGTATTTATGGTGTCAGAAGCGAGAAAACATTATTAGCACCAAAATATGTTACGAAAAGGATATTAGCACCAAAATCCACAAAAAAAGGATTCTGACGCTAAAATCCATAAAAAACGTATTTTTAGCGAAAAATATATGAATTGTGCAAAAATCGTTAGCGACCAAGGCATGATCATTTTATTACAAAAGGTACAAAAAAGGACATATCGGACACTTGTATGCAGATTTCATAATGCATAACCTTTGTTACACCCACTGTAGGTGGGACTTGGGTTTCCTAGGAGGGTTTTTATTAAAAAAAAATTGCGGCGAAAACGCGCCAAAAAACACGCCAAAAGACATCCGGCGCTTTACATCGACTCCTGTAGTAAATTTTCTGCCCTGCCCTGGCGTTTTTTAGAGCATGTTACAAAATACTACCAGTAAAAAAATCAAGCAGAAAAAAGAAGCTCAGTGTAGACACCAGGACGTTTTTACATTAGAAGTGTATGGGAGATGATTTCAGTCGTTTTTCCAGCGTTTTTAGAAAACGAAAAACACTGAAAAAAAAGGACCTTTTTCTGTGCAGTGTAGACATAGCCTGTGTCTTCTGCACAAACTGGCCCCAAAACCAAGCTCTCCCCTCCCCTCGTATGGCCTTCCAAAAATTCACAAAGGGGTGACCCCGCCCCCTATGCGTCCCATATCTCAGGAATGAATTCCCTATGCGAACGAACTCTGCCAATGGTTGGATACTTGTTTGCAAGCCATTGGTAACAGAGTACCCGGGTTTCTTAAGAGATTCCAAATCAGTATAAATCTTCTTTTTAAAAAGATTTGGAGGTCAGATAGTATGGCTGGCGTGTGATGGTTTTACATCTCTGTATATTAGCATTCCCTTACCCATTGCGTTACGTGCGCTGGATTATCACTTAGATTATCACAGCAGTTATACTCCTGAGATTAAAATTTACATTAAGATGGTGACCTCATTTTTGATGCAGCATAATTTTTTTATGTTCGATGGGCAATTCTATTTACAACAACGAGTCTCAATGGGTGCCAAGTTTTCCCCGTCATTAGCGAATCTGGTGGTATCATGGTAGGAGGCCAGTTATGTATTTAGTTCCTGCAATCCTTTTGTGGCCGATGTGGAGTGGTACGGCAGATACATAGATGACCTGCTATTCATTTGGCGTGGCCCGGTGTCTGCCATGCCACTCTACATCGACTACATTAATAATAATCCTTTCAATCTGTTTATTACATTTACAATGCACACATATAAAATTGCATATTTGGATTTATTTCTGACAGGTACACCAGGTCTCCCCCATTTCTACCCAAACCTATAGGAAACAACTTTCGGGCAACACTATAATACATTACAACAGCAATCACCCAAGACATACAAAATTATCAATCCCAATAGGAGAGCTCATTAGAGCCAAGAGAAATTGTACCAATACACAAGAATATCAAAAAGAGGCTCACCAAATCTGCTCACGCTTGTCTATTCGGGGTTATCCAAATTGGGTACTCAATCGTGCCTTAGTAAAAGTTTAAAAAACTTTGAGACTCTCGGTTCACATATTTTGATCAAAAGATGTTTAAGCTGCCCACGAAATTTCAACGTGATCTCAAAATCGGGCAGTCCTATCCTATCTTTACCTCTCAATCGAGCCAATCAGCCTCTCGCTGGGTCAACCGACCTCCATTATTCCCGAGAGAAAAATAAAAAACACCCAACCTGCAAGTGCCCTTCTTATGACAGCCTGTGGGGAGTGGGCGGGACAGAAACCCAAAATGGAAGCACCCCTTCCTTCCATATAGGTTAAAATCAATGTACACCAAGTATAACGTATTTTTCTGCACACAAAAAATATTTCTGAAAAAACGTATGCAACCTGGGTGCCCCTGGCAGGTTGGGTGTTTTTTTTATTTTTTCTCTCTGAATATATGGAGGTCGGTTGACCCAGCGAGAGGCTGATTGGCTCGATTGAGAGGTAAAGATAGGAAAAGGACTGCCGATTTTGAGATCACGTTGAAAAGTCGTAGGCAGTTAAACATCTTTTGATCAAAATATGTGAACCGAGAGTCTCAAAGTTTTTTAGTAAAAGTTGAACACATACCACGGGACAACCTATTGAAAACAAAAGAAAAATCTTCTTATAGTCGACACATTCCTACAGTTGTCCTAGAATATAACGCACAATTTCACCAATTAAGAAACATTTTATGAAGCATTTACCAAATTTTTTTAGACAAGACCGGTTTTTTGGCAAATATTTTCGAGGAGGGGTTGCCGTATAGTATTAGGAAAATCTAAAATATAGGGAGTGTCATTTTTACCATCCTTATAACCTCAAATGTCGTTCAGCCCATGTGGTTACGGGAATAGGGGTTTCTTTAGGTGTGGGAGCCACCCATGCAAAACTTTTGGGGTTTGTGACTCCTACACGTACTTTTTCAGATGGGAGACAAAAAAAATTTTTTCCCATTAGACAATACATTAACTGCAACACCATGTCAGTAATTTATGTAATACAATGGTGCTCATGCACTCTATTTATATTTAGGTTGCACAATGCGAAAAATAAAAATTGAATATTTTGAACATCTCAATGGGATAAAAAAAAACAGGGGTCGCACTTTGTCTGGAGCCTCGCGAGACTTTGTAGAAACCCATAATTTCCAATATAAAAACATTTTCAAAGCTTTTGGGATAGAAAGGTATTTCTAGCAAGAGAGGTGGTGATTTGGAAGCCAAAATCAGAGAAACGTGAGGCCTTTGGGGTACATACACTAAAAAACTATGTGTCCAGCGGGTCTCACATCCCTTTAAAGAAACTATGTTACATTACTAGAGTATCTTACCATATGTGTCACAAATATATATGTAAACAGCCACCTATGTATTCTTTTGAAATTACAGCTTTCACTTCTATGTACACCTGTGATCTAGTTTTAATAGTTATGTTACTATATGAAATGTTTTTTATTCTTTTTCTCCCTGATGGATATGCAGGCATTTTACTGTGAAATTTTTTTTGTCGGAACCATGGGGCTTCCGCTCTAGGGCGTCATTGGGCGCGTCAATTTGCGCGTGCATCGTCATGTTCCCACCTTGTGTGGGGAGTTGCGCTGTGGCCGCTCTATGCCGCGTGTCTTGGCGTCCCGGAAGTTCGGGAGCGCATGCGCGAACAGCCGTAAATCGCGGTGAATTGTCCTTCGGGTACACAGGTGAGTTATGTTTGTAAGGTATATAAGGGAATGGTTTATGGACATGTTTGTGCTACGACTAAGGGCTTTGTTAAAAGCCCCAAACGCGTCAGCGTACCAGGCCACCGCATTTTTGGCCCTATGTCTTCGTTCTTTTAATGGCAATACAATAAAGGCAATTGGATTTTATTATTGGAGTTGCTGGCAATCTGTGTCCACTTCGGTGGCCCCCAAAAAAGCTTCCCCCCCTCGTCCAGAAACTGCAGCAAAAAATTTTTGGGGCAATGCAAAGTACATAAGCAGCTTATCAAAACTTGATACTACTATTAGGATTCCCAAACTTGCTGCCCTAGCCTAATAAAACTTTTCTGAGCTTTTTTTTGTGAAAACGCTGGGAATTTGTCTGCCGCATTTAAAAAAGCCACAAGAGAGAGAGCAAGCATTTGTTCAGGTCTGGAAGTAATGGTGTCCAACAGGGAAATACGTGACATAGATAAAAAAAGGGTCATGTTATTTTTGCAGCCAATGGATCCCCTTGCCCCCCCACTGGTGACCTTTTTGCCCCCACTGGCATTACTGATTTTCTGGCCGCCAAAGTACAGGAAGCAGCAAAATGGTGCGATTGTTGACACTTTTTTAAGGGAAAAGATCAGGTCGAATCAAGATCACGGATAACGTGAAAATCTGCACGATTTAAACTTTTCTCGATTAAATCGCTCATCTCTACTGCATGCATGTATTAACTATGTCAGAATAAAAAGAAATGGAACAAGTAAAAACTGCACTGTGTCGCCATCTCTGGTAATTCCTTATACGGGCAGAATAGCATTTTCTTGACCACTATGCGGCACTTCAGAAAGTAAATGAAGTGACGATGCAGGAGTGCAGATATCTTCATTGTAGTTTACTGCCGTAGTGATACAGCAGTTCATGAGAGGTAGCAGTCCTGGAGGTAGAACCAGCATTTACATAGTTACATAGTTAGTACGGTTGAAAGAAGACACTTGGCCATCAAGTTCAACCAGGGGTGGGGAAAATGTGGGTGAGTGAGAGAGACAAGGACTTTAAGCCCAGCCCAACCACTGGTTAATGCCTTGGACCCCACAAGGCAAGAACCAATCTGCTCCAGTGGAGACCTTATCTTTGACCATAGAGCCTCCACCAGCCAGGATCCAGAATTTTACATAGCTACGTACGCATTAATATTCTTTAGTTCCAGGTAGGTATCTAAGCCTTTCTTGAAACTCTCTACAGTTCCTGCTGTGACCAGCTCCACAGGCAGGCTATTCCACAGATTCACAGTTCTTACAGTGAAGAATGCTCTTCTCCTCTGGAGATTGAATCCTTTTTTCTCTAGTTGAACGGAATGTCCCCTTGTCTTTTGAGGGGGCTTCACTTGAAATAATTTTTCCCCATACTTTTTGTAGGGACCATTTATATATTTATATAAATGAATCATGTCCCCCCGGAGCCGTCTTTTCTCAAGACTATATAAGTTCAATTCTACTAACCTCTCCTCATAACTAAGATGCTCCATTCCCATTATAAGTTTGGTTGCTCGTCTTTGTACTCTCTCTAGCTCCATTACATCTCTTCTATAAACTGGGGCCCAGAACTGAACAGCATATTCTAAGTGAGGACGCACCAATGCTTTGTACAGCGGCAGAATTACATCCTTGTCCCGCGAGTCCATGCCTCTTTTAATACACGCCAATATCTTACTTGCCTTAGAGGCAGCTGATTGACATTGCATGCTGTTCAGGAGTCTATGATCTACAAGAACGCCCAGATCTTTCTCAACAAGTGATTCTCCAAGTTTTTCTTGATGCCTGTAGATTATTTCTACCCAGATGCAGAATCTTACATTTATCCACTGAACCCCATTTGCCAAGTGGATGCCCAAGCGTTCAGTGTGTCCAGGTCTGCTTGCAATTTATGAGCATCTTCCATAGATTGCACTACCCTGTGTAGCTTGGTGTCATCTGCGAAACCGTGCTATTGATCCCTTCCACTATATCGTTAATAAATACATTAAATAAGAGAGGACCCAATACTGAACCCTGCGGCTCAGAGTAGGAGTCATTTACCACCACTCTCTGAGTACGATCCAACAGCCAGTTTTTAATCCAATTACACACTGTTATCTCTAACCCAATAGATTCTAATTTACCTAACAAACACTTATGCGGGACAGTGGCAAGTGCCTTTGCAACGTCTAAAAACACAATATCCACAGCTGCCCCGCTATTTACTTTCAATATGCCATAATTGTCTCACATACGAAACAATGTGACCCCCAAACCAAAAGAAGGTTGTGCACTTCTATTATATTGAAATATATATAAAGCTATGAGCCCTGTTCACTAGGTAAGTTAGATTAATACAACAAAAAAAGGGAAACTAAATAATACATTAAAAATTGAAACTACAGTCTCATAGTCTGTAACTTTCTTTTAAACTAATGTTCACAAAAAATAAAAAGGGCTGAACACAGTTAATTTCACACATTAGGGCTGACTTTTGTTTTCATTAAGTTTTAAATTAGCAATCTAGTAACCACTATGCGTATACTATGGTCTAAGGGCGACATACATGAAATTTGGCATTTACAAAATTTCATGCCCATAAAAAAGTCAGCGACTCATAAATCAGGCGCATTCCAGCCTAGGGTACCTTTCTGGCTCAGGTACACCACTGTTCCAACTGTAATGCATCTAGAAAATGCTGTAGCGAAGCTACATATTTGTAGCTTCGCTACAGTTCTAGTGCTCCCCACCTCCCTCACACCCCCGAGATAGGGCGCATTACAAAGCACCCCAGGCGGGAGATTTAAAAATGTATGAACAGGACTGCGCCTGATATTGGGCTGAAAAGACGCCAGATATCTAGCGCAGCACCGTTTATACATGTCGCCCTGAGTGCCTGCCTCGGCTTTCCTACAATACAAATGCTACAGGGTTAGCAGAAGGTTGAAGTGGGCATCCCTGCCCTCTCTCTCAATCACTTGTTCACTGTTCACCTAAAAAAATATATGAACAGCAGAACAAAGTAACATTTTTGCGGATTATCTGTAAATTTATGGAAGGTTGGCAAACTAGTTTACCCTCTAGAGCAGAACATGCTTAAGCCTACATGGCATAGATTTACCATTGGATTTTTGGCGGATTCAGTATTTTGATTCCGCCAAAAATCCAACGGCGCACTATGCTGCATAGAAACTGTTGGGTTTAAAATTGGGTGGCGTATGCAACATGTTGTATATTCTAGGATTTGCCATTAGGGCCGAAAAATCCGAAAACCAACCGCGACTGTTGTGCAATTCTGCACCAAAAACCGCAGTCCAGCAAAATGCCGTTTATTTTGGATGCCATTTTCACACTTTTGCCGTGTAGGCTTAGCCTTCATGTTAGAAACTAAAACATGTTTTTGAACACAAAAATAATTTTATAAAACATTCAATCAACAATGACTGGATCCATGTCACTGCTGATTATAAAATAAAATGAATTACTTATGTTTTTCTACAGAGCCACAGGCAGCTTCAGACTTAGGCTATGTCTACACAGCATAAGTTAAAATGCCATCGGAAATCCGATGGTATTTTAATTTCGCTGTACCATGTTTTTTGTCGCAGGTTTGCGCAAACAAATGTGGTCAGTTTCCAGATTCGCCGCCAACCCAGTACATTGAACTTTATAGGAATCCGACGGCAGATAGAACATTTTAAGAAATCTGACAGTATAAAATCTGTGATGTGTAGACTACAGCATGGATTTTCTATTGAGGTCTATGGGGCAATGGTTACAGTCCAACCAGAAACCAGTGCCATGTAGTCATGGCCTTACAATTCCTAATTAGGCTGTGAGTGACATAATATCTCTGCTATTCTTATCTAATCCTGTTATAGTTTAATGATTGCTAGAGGTTTGTAAACTGTAGTGAACAAGGCTACAGGGCTCTAAAGGATTAACCCCTTAACAACCGCCCAACGACTTTTGACATCAGGTGGTGCACGTTGTTCATCTGCAGCGACGTCTTTTGACGTTGCTGCAGACATCGGGGTTTATGAGCGCAGCAGCAGCATTGAGAACAGGGCTGTACTTCACAGCCCTGTTCCTAGCATAGCCTCTGCAGCTGTCAGAGAGCGGTGGAAACCTCCGCTCCCCGGCGCTTAACCCTTTGAATGGCTGCACAGTGAACCCTGGGAACCTAGAGTAGCCCCAGGGCTGACTGTGTAAGAAGCCAGCGATCAGAGTAGACTGTGTGCTGCCCTGATCGCTCCCTGTGTAAAACTGACACAGATTATAATTAGTGATGAGCGATTACGTTGACTATTGTCATCGGGTCGATAGTCGATATCGGCAATTATCAAGACGATTTCCGATAGTCGATAATAGATTATCGCCGATCACCATTAAAGTCTATGGGAGAGCAACAACACCTTCATTCTTACACCCAAACAGGGCTGGAGAAGCTGGAATTAACATCCACAACAGTCAAATGGATACATGCTACATCTTAGGCAACACACTTAGGTTATAAAAGCCACAGAAAAAAACTCACAGACCATTCCCTATCCCTGTCTTGTACCACAGCATGACCCTTAAACCTGCATCACCCACAAATTAAAAAGTGCCAGAAGGCAGTATGATTTGAACCATCATTTTACTTGAACTGGAAATTGAACATCCCTGTCCTGGAACGCAGCATGAGCCCCAAACCTGCATGACCCCCAGATTTAAAAAGTGCCGGAAAAAGAGTCTTTCAACCACCATTTTAGTTGAACTGGACATTGACTATATCTGTCCTGTACCGCAGAATGACCATTAAACCTGTCTGACCCACAGATTAAAAAGTGCTGGGAAAAGGAGTCTTTCAACCACCATTTTAGTTTCACTGGACATTGACTATACCTGTCCTGGGCCACAGCATGAGCCCCAAACCTGCATGACCCCCAGATTTAAAAAGTGCTGGGAAAAGGAGTCTTTGAACCACCATTTTAGTTTCACTGGACATTGACTATACCTGTCCTGGGCCACAGCATGAGCCCCAAACCTGCATGACCCCCAGATTTAAAAAGTGCCGGAAATAGGAGTCTCTCAACCACCATTTTAGTTGAACTGGACATTGACTATGCCTGTCCTGGACCACAGTATGACCATCAAACCTGTCTGACCCACAGATTAAAAAGTGCCGGAAAAAGGAGTCTTTCAACCACCATTTTAGTTTCACTGGACATTGACTATATCTGTCCTGTACCACAGAATGACCCCTAAACCTGTTTGACCCACAGATCACAAAGTGGCACTATGCTATTTTGTACAGTGACTGTCATTTAGTATATTTTTTGGTAACTGACATTTGTTTACAGAATTTATTTAGGGAAGTTTTATTTATAGTTTTACATTATTATCATTTTGCTTTTTTTTCAAGTGTGATAACATACAACATACACCCCTCCCTGCAGTTTTTTAAAGGTATTTTTTACACGTGTAGATGTGTTAATTCGTCCACACACCCCATAAGTAATAAAAATGTCCTAATCATCCCCAAAACACTTCTTAGCTGGGAAGACATTTGCCCTCCTGGCTACTGAGAGTGATTCAGCCAATCAATTCATTTGTTTCATTTTCCTCCAGCCTTCCTCAGTACACAGTCAAGACCTGGGTAGCGCTTGCCCCTCCGTATGAGTGCGGACCAATTGAGCTTCACTTGGAAATACTGGTGGTTAGCGCTCCTGTTCTACCCACGTGCCCTTTTTCTTGGCATTCTTTTTCTCATTTTACTCAACGTGCTGGAGGAAATTGTCTCTGTACTTTGTTCTCTGTCCCTGAGCTCCATACTCAATGTCCTCTGAATAACCTACATCTGGCCAAGTCTTCCTGTACCTCCCTTGTACAATTCAGAGGAATTTTTTTTACCAGCTATCTTGTACATGCAAGTTTTTTTAGTAGTTTAATTCTAGAAAACACATTTTTAAAATAGGATGGAATCCCACCATGTCTTTGTTTCTCTTTTTTAATTGTATTAAATGGGTTGTCTCTACAAGGATTGCTTCTATGTTAAAGATTTGCAAAAAAAAAGTCATTTTGCAAAATGTGCCATTAACGGTCCCACCATTTTCCGTTTGCAGCACCCTCACCTTGAGCCACTTTGACAATTGTTAAGAACAAAATTCTGTTAGAAACCACATTTTTTACAAGGCTTTTGCTAGCTGTTTTTTACGCCCCAAAAAGCCCCCAAAAATTCAAAAAAGACCCAAGCCCTTTTGACAATTGTGAAGAACAAATGTCTGTTAGAAAAACATTTTTTTTTTATTAAAAGGACCTGAGTATAGCTGCATGCACGAAAAAACCCCCCCAAAAAAATTTAAAACATGACCTTGGCCACTTTTGAAATTGTGAAGAACAAAAATTCGTTAGAAAAAAACATTTTTTTTATAATAGGACCTGTAGTATACCATGTCACAGCAAAATGCCCCCCAAAATTCAAAAAAATGACCTTACCACTTTTGACAATTGTGAAGAACAAAATTTTGTTAGGAAACAAAAAAAAATTTTTATAATAGGGGCCCTTTGATTTCTGCATTTCAAAGCAATGAACCAAAAAATTTTAAAAATATTCAGCCCCTGTTTAAAAAATTTGAGGGAGAAAAAGCCCCCTCAAAAAAACCATTTTCTGTTCCAAAGGACATGATTTATTGCTGTATTCCCCAGCAACATGACCCCCAAAAAAAAATTTAAAATGACTTCTCAGCCACTTTAAAAAAATTGTGAAGGAAAAAAGCCCCTTAGAAGCCCTTTTTTGTTCCAAAGGGGCCCGATTATAGCTTATTCCCCAGCAACAAGACCCCAAAAAAATTTAAAAAATTTTTTAAAAAAAAAGTGGGGAAAAAGATTTAAAAGCTTTCTGTTCCGGCCTTTTTTACGTTTCCCAGCAAAAAACCCAAAAATTTAAATTTTTTCTAGAATTTAAAAATTGGTAGAAATGACTTTAGAAGACATTTTTTAAAAAGGAAAAGAAGCTTGTACCACGCAAAAAATTTAAAAACCCTTGACATTTTTGAAAATTTCCTAAAGTAAAGTGGAAAATTTTTTTAATACAGTGTTGCGAATTTGG
>JAODAL010016328.1:0-81004 GCA_025379985.1 Phyllomedusa bahiana
CGGGTTTAAAGGGAAAATTTTTTTGGCGGCAAACAGGGGTTTTTTTTTTTTTTTAAAAAAAAAAAAACCTAAAAAGTAAAAAATGTAGAGCTCCTAGTTAGTTTATTGTTAGACTTCTCTGTCTTGATAAAAAGTTTAATCTGTCCTACCAGGTCGCAGGGACAGAAAAACTCCATTGGTTGTGCTGCTGTTGGAACTAAGGGAGAACAGATTTTCATTTAGAAATCCCTGCTTTAGCTCTCCACTGAATGGCCCATGTGTGAGGGTATGTTCACACGGCTTACATTGGCATGAATTTAGACGCGCATTTCGCCGCGTATTGAGCTTTATATGCGGCAAAATGCGCGCTGCTATTACAATAATTCATAGCTCTCATAGAGAGCCATGGATCAAGTGTCGTACCCCATGCATACAATTGACATGTCAATTGTAAGCGGCAATTATGCGCCGCTGACAATGCATGTTTATGGGTCCGGCGCCCCCCCCATGTGCATTAGAATTATGTGCTGATCAGCACATGGTTCCAAAACACACGCCGTATGGTGGCGCGTACTATACGTGCTGCAATAAGCCGTGTGAACATAGCCCAACAGAGACATGTCAAGAAAGCTGTCATATCTTATAGAAGCTAGGCAAAAGAAATACATTGGGCAAAATTTACTATGAGAAAGATGGTATAGACGGTGTCCAAAAAGTCATGACTTTTGCAACAATTTTACATAAATATTGGAACGTTTCTCATCACTTGTCAAATTTACAAAGTGCAAAGAAAGTGGATGTGGCTTCCACAGAGAGGGCCGGGTCTCAACATTGCAGACAAATGTATTAACAGGGAATCCTAAAATAGCGCAAATTTCATCACTATTGGTGCTCACCATTGTAAGTGAGAAAGTTTCTGATCATTATATAACCGTATAGTTTGAGACCTTTTAATGTGATGCACTTTTTTCTTAAAATTCTTATTTGCTTTCAAGTGTCATTTTGACATTACTCAGCAGTGAGGGAGCGGCGGCTTCATAACCAATGTTCATTGAACACTTTTTACTCCGTGGGAGATTGTCTATGAATAATTTAATTAGTCATGCTTACACAACTCATTACATGAGGGAGACGTTCATCTGCTTCTGTATTTCATTCACTTTCTGATAATTTTAGGCAGTCTCGGTTTTTGGAAAACAAGTGTTTTATGTTAATTAATTTGTCATTGAAAAAATTTGGAAAGTGAAACAAAACAAATGTCATCAAGTAATAAAACTTCACCAGTTGTGCCTATAATTCATATGTGATATGAGAACTATAGTGAAACAGATATTGCATGGACTGTCATGTGTTCAGAGGCCTAACCAAAAAATGTGATGCCCTGGGGGATGTTCACACGGCGTTTTGAATACGTTTTCGGGTGCATTCTATGTACCGAAAAATGGACCCAAAAACATATTCAACAATGTTCATGTGATTTTAGATTGAAAGCAATGTAAAACATGTATCGGTGTTCCGACACTTTTAGGCCATGTTCACACGGCTTATTTGGACGCTGTTTTTGAAGCGGTTTTCGGAGCGTTTCCTCTCCCAAAACCTCGCCTGAAACACGCTTCTTCAGAAGAGGTTTTAGAGGCGTTTATCTGCGAGGTTTTGGGCGAGGTTTTGGATGAGGTTTTGGATAAGGTTTTCACCCATAAAAATGAATAGCCAGGACAAAAAACGCGCCCAAAATGTGCCAAAACCACGCCGAAAATGCGCTTCAAGAATTGACATAACTTCTTTTTCAGTGCTTCCAAAGAAGCGTGTAAAAACCTCATCGTGTGTGAACTACAACGATGTTTTACATAGGAATCAATTAAATGAGCTGGGGGCATTTTGGCAGCATTTTGGACGAGGAAAGACTCCAAAAACCTCATCCAAAACCTTATCCAAATAAGCCTTGTGAACAAGCCCTTAAAAGCCTCCCTCACTCATGTGCCGCTTGGTTACTGCTGATATGTATAATACAGTATATTACAATTATAATCTAAATAATGCACTAGAGCGGAAACTTTAAAGGGGTTTTCTCACTATGCTGTTTCACAGAGCCTGCTCTGGGTGATTCTCTAGCAGTGACTGGCATTTCAGCACTGCTATTCCTAGCTGAGCTTGTTAGAGCCTGATAGACAATACTGTAGAGGTGCCGAAAACGCGCCACCTCTGTACACATATTTATCTTATAGGTTTTTTTTTTTTCATTAGGCTGCTCTTCACAGCCAGATTTAGGCTCCCACTTCCTGTTCAGGCTGTGGGTGGTTCTACAGCTTCAGGCTCCCACTTACTGGCTAGGCTGTGGGCGGTTCTACAGCTTCAGGATCCTACTTCTGTTCAGGCTGTGGGTGCTTCTACAGTTTCAGGCTCCCACTTCCTGTTCAGGCTGTGGGTGGTTCTATAAATTTAGGCTCTCACCTCCTGTTCAGGCTATGGGTGGTTCTACAGCAGTGACTGACATTGCAGCTTTGCTATTCCTAGCTGAGCCTATTAGAGGGACATGAAAAGGTCTAAACAGCAGGCGACAAGGCTACAGACCTCTAAATGGTTAAAGGCTGTCATTAAGAAACATAAAGAGGCTCCTGCGCTCCTACAGCAGGGAGTGAAGACACCATCCCAGCCAGGGAACAAAAAAAGGGAGAAAAAGGGGACGAGCAGGAACTATTGTCGCACAACTTGTAATACAAATATGCAAAAAATACATTATTTCAAAAGTCACACAGTCAGGGATAAAAGACAATTAAAAAGTTACAAAGGCTCAAAGAAACATGAAAACCCCTTTAGAGATTGTTAAAATGATTGGCAAGCACAAAATAAGACAAAAAGGATCGAACTGAAGTAAAACAATATATGGAAGTATAACCCATGGACTGGATAAGTGTAAACAAACCTAATGCAAATTTCCACAAAAAGAATGGTATCCTAATTGGTGAGTGAGAAATACTACTTAGGAATCCACAATGTATTCAAAAACTAAGGGAGACATGTATGATTTGGTTTTTCACCCTTTTCTGGCATACAATGCGCCTATGTGAGCCGGCTACGATATCTAATGCACCTAATGAATGTGTTAGGCGCAGTGTTGGTTAGACTCAAAACTTTCTATTGAACATATCGTGATGGGTCGTTTTGTGGGATTCTCACAACACTAGTATTATTATACACATATATGTATGTGAATCGGCAATACTAGTCGAATTTCTGCTGCGACAGGCAGACCTATCTCAATGTGGTCTGAGCCTGAAGAGCCGAAGTGGAGTTAGATTTGCCATTAGGGCAAAAAATGTCCCTTATTTCTCAACTTACACCAGTACAATAATAAAAAGTAATTTCTGATAATTATCAAACTATATAAAATTAAATTAATTAAATTTAATAAAAAATTGTATCATATAAAATTAATATATATAATATCCCAAAATATAAAAATTTATTTAAAATTAAAAGAATCTAAAACTAATTTTACATTAAATAACCCACGGATTATGTTGTTCAGATTTTAAATTTTTTTAATTTTACTAGATTAAATTTGAAATGCATTTTTGCTGCTCTCACCCTTTATTCTACATACAGCAGGAGCCAGAACAGCACAGGTCTTGCTGGGAGCTGTGGTCCACCAAGCAGGATCAGTACCATAGTTTCTAGTCACTGACATGCTATTCTAATGACGTTTCTTTTATTTCCAGCCTATCTATAGCCCTCGCACAAAAAACACCTTCATACATTCAGGCGCATTATACACTGAAAACGAGACACGAGACAGTACTGCTGCGTCATGAGCCTAATAAACACCAGTGTGCACAGAAAACATGACGAGCATAATGGTGGATGCGCTAAGACATAAAATACAGGATGGCATCAATGACAACACTTCATATGAGCCAGGGCATCCATTGTGGAGTAACGTATATGGCAGCAGACCAGCCATGATTAAGGAAATTTTTCCGAAACGCATCGGTTCTTGCCATGTGTGATGTAACCATGTAATAGTTTTTAACATGTTAATTAAAGATATGGAACCATTTTTCTACGGGAGATAATGGAAGTATGCTGGACTTATTTTGTTTTCATCCATAAAATACAGGATGGCATCAATGACAACACTACATATGAGCCAGGACGTCCAATGTGGAGTAACGTATATGGCAGCAGACTAGGCATGCGTTTAGATGGCGTGTAAAGCAAATAATCACCTAGTAAAGCCAGCGCACAGCCGAATGCATCAAGAAGATAAAGACGCATGAGCTAACATATATAAAGTGAATACGTACCCAAGCAAATACTTTTCTCCAGTAAATAAAGAATAATTTAGAGGAAATCCTCCCCAAAAAATGAGAAGCAATATGTGCAACAAAGTAATCATATACAAGAATATATGCATAATGATATATATATATATATATATATATATATATATATAAGTAGGTATATATATATATATAGGCAGTCCCCGACTTACATCGTTCGGACTTACATACGTTCCCTAGTTACAAACGAAGACTTATGGGGTGTGGCTGACATTTAACACTGAGTAAATGAAATAGAAAAAAAACACAACAAAGGGGGGTGCACAATCGTGAAATATGTACAATAGAGTGGAATAATAAATAGAAGTAGGTGTGCTCACCTCTTGAGGTTGCGCTCCTAGTATAGAGGCACAACTCTCATAAGTGTTTATGGGGCTTTTTTGGTACCATAGCCCTTGTCACGGCAGCCGTTGGTCTGGTGCCGTTTCGGCGCCCGGATGAACGCTGAATCGGTGTGGAAGCAGGAGAAAAAATGGCGGACCCGGCGCACGTGAGATTCCGATAAAAGCCAATTATACTGGCTGTATTTTAAAAATGTCTTTTATTCTTTTATTTCTTTTATTATTTATTACCCTTGAAAAAGCGATGGTGTACAGCGAGAAATGCGTTGGGTTATTTTAGTCTATGTTTTTAATGGTGCGAGGACATACCACCGCTGCCCTTTTTAAGAATAAAAGATATTTTTAAAATACAGCCAGTATCTTTGGCTTTTATCGGAATCTCACGTGCGCAGGGTCCGCCATATTTTCTCCTGCTTATATTCAACACCGAGTCACGCACCATGATAACCAAGTGCCAGCATGCCACAGCTGCACATGAGATACAGAACGTTGGGTGAAATCTTCTAAAAAAGGGCACAGACAGCTAAACAAATGTAAAAACCCTTCCCTGCACTATCCAAAACTCCCCAATTTTTTATTGCTGGAATTACATTTAATAAATATACCTGTATACCTGTTTCGACTTACATACAAATTCAACTTAAGAACAAACCTACAGTCCCTATCCCGTTTGTAACCCGGGGACTGCCTGTCTATATATATATTGTGAGGGATCAGCATCCAGAGCAGGTAGCAGGCTGGGCTTCCACAGACAGAGACAGTGACACACTGAGTAAAGTTCAAGTCCAGGCTGTGCCTGGGTTTATTTATATGATAAATGGAAACAAAACACGGCCTTAACTTCAGGCATAAAACATAAAACAAAACCTGCTCGGCTGAGCACTAACTACACACAAAACAGACCTAACTATACCAGGGACACACTCAGTGACCCTGGGCAAAGCTGCAAACATAAATAGCATGTGCTACTCACAATATGGCTCCAGCAAACACCAGCAGCCATGACAGGCCTGCAGACTCAGGCTTTATAGGCCGGACACCAGCCTCACCTGGTGCGTGGGAGTGGCCACCCACCCGGCTCTTTGACCACTCCAGAAAAGCCGACCCGGATAAAGCGGACTGGAACCGCTTATACTACACGTCAGTAACTACTGACACACGAGAATTGTCGGCTTCCCTTCACCGAGCCCAGGCCACTCGGTGACACGCACTGGTCCATACCTTTCCTAAGGCCGCATATGACAGCATTCTTGGGGAAATATACCTTCCCTCCACCACTCCACCTGTCACTGTCTTACAATATATATATATATATATTTATATATATATATATATATATATATATATATATATATATACATATCTTTAGAATAGCATCCCAGCTCAGGCTGCTGGAGCAGAAAGAGGTGGTTGTAACCTTAGGAAGCTTGTGTGCACAAGCAGGAGTCAAGAATTGCTCTAACTCTGTAGGAAAGCAAAATACGAACAACAATGTATTTGGTAATAGTCTTGTTAAAATATATATCTAATATGATTTTATTTTGTATTTTCTTAATTTCCAATAACTGTTTCTCTAATAAATGTTATGAAGCTAAAAGAATAGGGGTGACATGTATGAAACTTGGCTCAGGCACCTCAGTTCTTAATTAATATAGAGGAGTGTAGAATGCGAATCTATGTATGTGGGTTCATAAATCTGGCCTGTGGTATGCCTTGCATAGCATAGCATAACTTTAGCGCATATCTTTGGTGCATAGCATAACTTTGGTGCATAGCATAGCATATCTTTGGCACTTTCAAAGGTGCCATGCCTGGCGCAAGTTTTAGCACACAACTGTTCATACATCTATAGAACAGGGCTACCACAGTTTGTTGGCGCAAGATACGGCAAATAATGATGCAGCCCCATTTATACCTGTTGCCTTATGTTCTAGTTGAAGCACAGCTGTAGTTTATTGATAAGAAGGTTTCTCTTAGAACAATAGCTAATTGATTTGAGGGCATCTGTACTAGTTCTTCTTCAAGATTTTATATGTAGGGTGCTTTCACATAGCGCAGTTTTGGTGCAGTTTTAACTGCGCTCCAATTAAACTGCCTTTATCACCAGCAAGCTTCTTTCACTTATCTAAACTGTCTGGAGAGTGAGTGATCAATTAGTGTGTTTGTAATGCACAAGACTTCAAACACAGTAATTGATTACTTACTCGAAACACCTTTCTGAGCAATTTAGACAACTGAAAGAAGTTTGCTGGTAATAAAGGAAGTTTAATTGGAGCGCAGTTAAAACTGCGCCAAAACTGCACTGTGTGAAAGTACCCGTAGGTGCACAATTGAAACAAAGTAACAATATGCTTCAAGTTATGACATATAAGGATAAATGTGAATAAGCCTTTGTTTAGTGAAGTGTTGAATAACTTCCAGAAGTTAAGTAATGAATAATAAAATGATTTTAAATATTTCATCATTTATTCACACCCATATTCAAAGTTCAAGATAAGCTTTTGAACTTTGATAGGTTAGCGTGAGTTTCTTATTAAATATTGTGTTTTCATGTACCGCCTTTACTAAATAAACTTGATCTAAGGGGTTTCTATCAGAGATATCTTGATTCATGAAGAGTGTGGGCTAATTTGCTTTTCCACGGTAGCCAGCTGGCACATACCCCAAAGAGTGACCCTTTGGGTTAGTAATTATAGCTTTCTACGCTTACAGTTTGTATTTACCTTTGCCTCAATCGTTAGCTATAAACATCCAGAAAATCGACATCTAACTCTGCATGGACATCTGAAAAAGCCGAGAGCGCTGTATATACAAGACCTAAATCAGCTCTGCAGTGAGCCCCTGGATTTCACCTTTAACTGGGGCGAATATACCGGGTGAAATTCTAAAAAAAACAAACAAAAAAACATTTTGTAAAGAGGCCCCCCAGGGGCCCCCCAGGGGTACACAATATGTAAAATAAAATAATAAAAAACACTCACAAAAAAAATTATCATTATTAAAATTAATATTAACAGCCCAAACCACTTCTAGCTCTGCCCCCGACGACACTTACATTTTATATCACATCTATAATAATGTCTGTTATGGAAAAGCAACACTTTTGCTGTTAAAAATTAAATTTAAAAAATGAAAAACTCTTTTTTTATAGTTTTCCTATACAGGCAGTCCCCGGGTAATGAATGGGATAGGGAATGTAGGTTTGTTCTTAAATTGAATTTGTATGTAAGTCGGAACAGGTATATTTATTACATATAACTCCAGCACAAAATCTTTTTTCATTTCGGATAGTGCAGGGAAGGGTTTTTACATTTGTTTTGCTTTCTGTGCCCCTGTTAAGAAGATTTCACCTCATTTTCACCTCATGTGCTGCTGTGGCATGCTGGATATTGTTGTTCCACAGCTACTATCTGCTGTGGAACATGGAACTACAAGTGCCAGCATGCCCCATAAGTCTCCATTTGTAACTAGGGGACAGATGTAAGTCAGAACGGTGTAAGTCAGGGACTGCCTGTATATATATATATATATATATATATGAATACAAACATATAAATATATATACAATATATAAAATCTAATGTAAAAATAACATAAAAATAAAGCCTACGGTCGCCACGCTGCAATTGATCCTCTCCCCCACAGTGTATCGAAAAACAGCAGTCTATCTCAGAATAGCGGGCACAGTTTCTCCTCAGCCAAAAGGTGTTTAGTTTGATTTAAATATAGTTAGATGTTCCGGATAATAAGGTACATTAATAAAAATTGAAAGATAGGCACGTGCATAGATGGTCTTCAGCACTAAGTATTTGTAGTTATCAACCTGAGTTATCCTTAAAACCCTGGATATCATTTAGAATGTTTACTTAACGTATAATTTCTGAGTCTGTTTTCATTCTCTATGTATACCTGCTTGATGTACAAGAACCAATATCTGGAAACATTTTGCTTATTTTTGTGAAAATATTTTTATTGTTCAATAAAGCATTGAATTTGGAAAAAAAAATAAAGCCTAACATATTACGTGAAAAGGTGAACAAAATAGTGAAATTAGTAGAGTGCGAAAAAGCGTTATAGCATGTACTGTGGAAAAGGACAATGTGATCGGTCAGGAAAGTGGGGAAGCTGGCTGATCAGGAACTGGTTAAAGCTGATCAATGTGGTGAGAATACCTCTTTAAAGAAGGATATTTCTAATCACCTTAAAAAAATTTAAGAACATGTTTAATCTTTTTTATGACAGGACTGTGTAGACGGTCACGGTATTCATGTTGTACTCCAGTTCCATAAGAACATTTGGCAGCCATGAAAACCACATGAGCCACAGCAGGAAATCAGACGAGCATTTATCCTAAAAATCACTGCAGTCAGTGGTTTACATGAAGCAGATTATAACTAGATCCAGATAATCTCTGATCGCTCGCTATAAGGCAACAATTCACAAGTGTCGGCACATATGTAAAACATTTCTGACTGTGCGCGAAAGCTGAAGCGGTAAGCATGTGTTCTGCATGAGCGTGTGTGAAGATTAACATCCTTCAGAACGGAGGGGACGACTCTCTGGAATTCTCTTCTATCGACTTTTAGCTGTTTTTGCAGGTTGTTATGAATATTTAGGATTTGGAGGTTTGATGTTTGTAGGTATCCTTCTTTTGACATTTCTATTCTCATAAATTTTTAACATCTAGAGTGGCATTTACTTGTTTTAGTGGTGTCCAACTTTATTAAATGGTTGATAAAAAATATATAATTTAAGGGGTTTTTTTTGTTTATTTTTTTATTTATTTATTTTTTGCTTAGCATAAGAAGAGGGCAGGAACCACGTACTGACCATGCTGATCAATACTACTATGTACAGAGAATCCAGATAGGGTAAAACCTGCAGCCTCGCTGTAATGGCACAGAGCAGAGAAACCTTTGATCACCGCTCCTTAACCAATTGTATGGACAGAGATAAAAAATGTTATCAAAGTGTCATATCTTCAGTGTTGTTCCATGAAAAGATATGGTACAATGGGGTGTACCCACTTTTGTGAGATACTATATATATTATATATATATATATATATATATATATATATTATAATATATATATATATATATATATTATATAATAGATAAATAGATAGATATATATACACAGTATTTCACAAAAGTCAGTACACCCCTCACATTTTTAGTCAATATCGTATCATATCTTTTCATGGGATAACTCTAAAGATATGACACATTGATGCAATGTCAGTGTTCAGCTTTTATAACAGTGTAAATTCGGTGCGTCCTCAAAATAACTCAACACACAGTAATTAATGTTTAAACTGCTGGCAACAAAAGAGTGTACACCCCTAAGTGACAATGGACAAATTGTGCCCAAAGTGTCAATATTTTGTGTGGCCACCATTATTTTCCAGCCCTAACTCTCTGGGCATAGAGGTCACTAGAGCTTCACAGGTTGCAGCCACTGGAATCCTCTTCCCTCCTCCATGACGACATCATGGAGCTGGTAGATGTTAGAGACCTTGCGCTCTTCTACCTTCCGTTTGAGGATGTCCCACAGATGCTCAATAGGGTTTAGCTCATCTATAGAACAGTCTTCCATCTGTGACGACAGCCATGCAGACTAATTTGATGCAGTGTGTGATGTATAATCTGAGCACTGACAGGCTGACCCTCCACCCTTTGAAACCTCAGCAGCAATGCTGGCAGCACTCATCTCTGGATATAATGCTAATCATGTGCACTCAACTTCTTTGGTCGACCATGGCGAGGCCTGTTCTGAGTAGAAACTGTCCTGTTAAATCACTGTATGGTCTTGGCCACTGTGCTGCAGCTTAGCTTCAGGGTGTTGGCAATCTTCTTATAGCCTAGGCCACAGGTGTCAAACTGCGGCCCTCCAGCTGTTGGGAAACTACAACTCCCATCATTCCCACTGTTATAGATTATACAAATGCATGATGGAAATTGTAGTTTCCCAACAGCTGGAGGGCCGCAGTTTGACACCCCTTGCCTAGGCTATCTTTAAGAGAAACCATTCCTTTTGTCGTCTAAGCTGCTGTCCATGCTGCACACTGCTCTAACTCTCAAAGGATGCAAAATCCAAACAGCAATGTACTTGGTAATAGTCTTTATTTACCTTAGACTACATGTTTAACTATAAACATTCGGGCGGTCGACATTCAACTCTGTACGTGTCAGGGCTAAGCTGTGCTCAGACTGCAGACAGGCTGCAACAGCTGATGTGCGCTCCCTCCCTGATACACTTGCTGCTGACAGCTCTGTGAGTGACAGGGGCCCAGCCACTCCTGACAGGGGACGAGTGCACCAGCCAATGGGAGGACCCGGAGGCCGCTTCAATCAGCTGCAGGGGCGGTATCCAGGAATCCCATTTAAACTCCCTGAAAGCTGACTGCTGCGCCTGTGATATTCCTGGCTACCTTGTTGTTTGGTTATTGTGTTTTGCTTATTCGTATACCTGACCTCGGCCTGTTCTTCTGACCCCGGCTTGTCTCCTGATTTTGTACCTCGCTCCCGTTCGTGTTTGACCTCGGCTTGTTTACGTTTATCCGTCTGGTTCTGATTTGTGGCTTTGGCGTTCCTATTTGATATTGACCCGGACTGTCTGACTATTCTACTTCCTCACGTCCCCAGCACTTTTGCAGAGCAAGGACTGTCGCCCAGTTGCCGTCTGCCGCCTAGGGCAGCACGTCAAGTAGGCAGGGACAGTGGGCTGGGTTCCAGTTAGGGCTCACTGCACCTCCCTTGACGTGACAGTACGGACATCTGAAAAGGCTGAGAGCACTGTCGGCTTCCTGCTCCTGGTACTGGCGGTCATGTGGCTGCTAGAGCTCTGTCGCTGCAAGACCTAAATCAGCTCTGCAGTGAGTTCCCATAGATTTCACCTGTAACTGGGACTAAAAGTTAAAAAGCTAAATCAAAAAAATATTTTTTTGTAAAAATTCCCCTCAAAGGTCATTTTCTGACCTTAGTAGTGACAAAATATGTATCATAAAATGATAAAAATACACACACAAAAATACATTTTGTTAAAAAATGTTTATTAATACTAACAGCCCAAACTGTAACATTTAGCCCTGCCCCAGATGAGTCTAAAACTCTATAGATGTCCTTGATGGAAAGGTGACACAATAAGGGGCTGTTCACACAGCATTTTTGGATCCGTTTTAAAACCGAAAACTGCATCCAAAAACACAGCATAAATCGGATCCAAAATGTATCCAGTAGGCAGCTGCATGCTTGGCTGCGTTTTTGCTGCAGCAGGATTGCACCCTATAGTTTTAAATAGGGCTCCTGCTGCGTCTTTCGGATCAAGAATTGACATGACAATTCTTAGAATGGATCTGAAAGACGCATCAGAAAGAAGCAATGAGACAAACATCGACGATCACTCGTCTGAACACCGATGCGTGTTTTACATTGCAAGCAATGTAAATCACACTGCCAGGGGCGTTGCTAGGGTCCAAAAACATCCGGGGCCCGGGCCCTTGTGTTACGTTTTGCTCAGTAGGGCGGGGTTCACACGGCATTTTTCACATGAACCGCGGCATGTGATTTTACAGAGAAAAAACTGTGGCCGGCGTTTCCCTCTTAAGCTCTTACTGCTATTTATTCTCCCCAGAACAGGTAATCATAGCAATCAATGAGAGCGATGAATGACCATAATGTCGGCCCGTACGTCGGGCGAATTGAAGCGCAATTACCCACCAAAGTATTGAAATGGAAGTAGCCTCAAAGGGGCTATTCTATCCTTGTGGGGGTCCAAATTAGCTTAAAAATAACAAAGGGTGCACCGAGAAAGAACAATCACAACATGCCTTGTTGCTGTGAAAGTGCTTTCTACTTTATTCACAAAATGGCAGCTTTTTTATACTTTTGCAAATTAGAAGATAAGAAGCATCACATGTACCTGGCTGTGAGGGTCTATTAGTACATCCTTATCTACAGACCCCTCCTCACAGCTCAGGAATGTTTGGACACAGGGTGTAACTTCAGAAGAGGTGCCATCTTAGATCACACGGTGAATGTCTCTACAAACTACTACAGGCGGCCATTTTGTTAACACATTAATGACAAAAGATATACCTACAGCTTTTACATGTTGTATTATATAGGTATGTGAGGTATATGCTAACTAATACTTTAACTAATACATTAAAATAGAGACACAAAGGATCACACATATATAACCTTTGTTCCCATCCACAACAGTATGGACCAACATTATGTCGTGTGAACATACGCAGCGTATTTGTGGGGCATAACAGTGCTGTATTGTGCCAAAATTACGCCCCGCAAATACGATAAAATCATAGCGGTGAGTGCTATGGTTACCTATTTTCCCTGACACACACGACCCTCCCAGTAAAAATAAGTGACATGCCGCTTCTTTTAGGGGGGAAAAGTTAAAGTGGATGAGAGGTGGCGGAGCGCTGTTGAAATTATGCGCTGGAAAGCGCTTACTTCCAACAGCAGGAGTATAGCAGTGCGCACAGGTACGTGCCACTATTCGCTGTGTGAACATACCCTTAGGGCAGTACGTGCTGCAGTACTTTCAAGCACAGAGGGGGCCGGTCCATTCACCTCCACTACCAGCACTGCGAATAAGTGACCTGTCACTTCTCTCCCCCGTTGTACAATATGTGCGTATGTGCGCGGGAGATACGAGACAGAATTTCCTAGCTCTCTATGACAATTACCGTAATTGCGGCACGCATGTCGGGTGTATTGCAGCGCAAATACGCCACGAAATGTGCCCCGCGATTTACACAGTGTGAACATATCCTTAGTCTGGCTGCAACAGCTAAAATCATACGCAACCCTGACAAATGACAGGTATAAAAAAATTATATTCAAATATAGTTCATCATCAGGTTGTAGTTAGAGATGGGCGAATTGATTCTAACGAAGTGGAATTCGTTTAGAATTTCAGGAAAACTTCGGTTGTGAATGAAGTCGAAGTTTGGGGTACTTCGGGTGAACGAAGTGTGCTTTTGATTGATAAAATGGCTGCGAGCACATGGCGTTACATGGGGCAAAGCACTCTGGGAGCAAGAAGGGCATAGCCTGCATGACATGTGCAGAGATGAAGCCAATCAGAGACCGGCGGGATTCTGTGACGTCACCGCACTATATAAGTCCGGGCGCGACGCTGGGAGCTCATACCGCTCTCACTGTACTGATCAGGGAAGGTGCTGCCGCGGCTGCTTATAATATCTCTTACTAAAGAACTGATTTTTATACAGCGATTTTTGGGGGGTGTCTCAGCTTGTCTCAGAGACTGCTTCTCTTACGTTCTAATTCTGATTTTGTGGGGTATTGGATCTGAAGTCCAGTGTGTATCCAGTGCAGCTGCATATACATTTTAATGCTATCTGCTCACAGCACATTGAATATCCAAGGGGATCTAAGCCTGTTCCTGTTGTATTCATTTAAAGAAACAGCATTTTTACAATCCAAATACCACTTCATTTTTTGTTGCTCAATTATGTTGCGCAATTTACATCCAGGGGTTAAATAAGCGTTGTTCTGCTGTTGTGGTGACTAAAAAAAAACGTCTTTTTCACCGCCAAAAAAGACATTTTGCCTGTAGCATAATTCACAACCGAAGGTTAATTACAAGTTTTTCTGTTGTTCTGTACCGTAAAATACACGCCATGGTAACACGCTACAAAGCTGGTAGTTTTTGGTTGCTCAAGTCTTTTGCACTATTTACATCCCATGGTTCACTAAGTTTTTTTCTGCAGTTGTACGCAGTAAAAGAAACTTTGTTTTTCACCGCCACAGAAGAAATTCTGTAGCATAATTCATATCCGAAGGTTAATTAAGCCTGTTTGTGCTTTTACATTCAGTAAAATACACAGTGTTTTTAAACGACACATACAAGTAAATTTTTCCTGGCCATTTGTGGAGCGCAATTTATATCCAAGGGTTACCAAGCTTGTTACTGGATTCATTTGGAGTCAAATACAGGGTGTGTATTTATCATATACAGATATTTTCATCAAACAGTGTCTGTACATTTTAGAACAAACAGTATGTCAGACAGAGAGGTGGCAGGCTCTGCACCTGCGAGTGGCAGTGGCACAAACATTCCTGTAGCAGGCCCAGGTCGCAGCACAGCAAGAGGACGTCGCAGCAGGGGTCACTCGGTGAGGCCACAACTGCCGCTGTCATCTAGCGGCCATGTGTTGTTCAGCAACCCAAGGGTTCTTGATTGGTTGACTAGGTCATCCTCTTTCTCCCAGATGACATCTGACAACCCCAGCCAAGAGTCGGTGGGAACCTCAGACACAACCATTAGTTGGCATGGCCCGGGAGCGGGTCAGCGGCACTCACCTGTCCTCAACCCGCCTCTGTCCCATCCGGTTCCCTCAGCCAGAGATCTACTATGTGGTCTGGGCTCAGCGCCACTATATAGCAAGGATGAACAATTTGAGGAGGGCAGTCAGCAGCTACTTGGCAGCGAAGAAATGGGGCCAATATCCCCTGCTTCTTGCAATAGGCGGCAAAGTATAGATGTGGAGAGTGGCATGGGAGGTCATGTTGTGAGGGGTCAGCCTCTGCATACCAAGACTGGTGATGAGGACAGCAGTGACGATGAAACACAAATAGATGATGATGTAGCCGACTGAACTTGGGAGCCAGGTGAGGCAAGGGCTTCATCATCGTCAGGAGTAGAGGGCGTCAGCTTGCGCGTCAGGCAGCGGCGCAGCCAGAAAGTGGGTCGTGTGGCCGTGAGTCAGCAGGTTAGCAGCAGTGTGAGGTCGGGAGCCAAGCGGCCACGGGGTAAAAAACCCGCTTCGCAGGTCCAAGAAAGTAGCAGCACAGGGGCTCAGCGAGGCAGCGGCGGCAGTAGTCATTCAGTGCGGAGTGTTGGCGGTAAAATCAGCTACTCGGCCGTGTGGCAGTTCTTTGATAAGACATCGGAGGAGACGAATATGGGTATATGTAGAATCTGTAGGCAGAAAGAGAAGCGTGGCCAGGGAGCTAACGTTGGCACCACGGCTCTGCATCAACACATGCAGCGTCACCATCCGGTGGCCTGGGAGAAACGTGGCTCAGATGTGGTGGTCCATCCTGCCGCCGCAGCAACAGCAGCAGCAGCAGCGCCCAGTGGCACGCATGCCATTGCAGCAAGTCAAGGCTCCACCACCTCTGCAGAAGGGAGCTGTTTCTCTTTGACATCATCTCCCGGTCCAGATGCTCCTGCTCCTCGCTACTCATGGCGCCAGCAGTCGTTCAGCGAGGTGGTTGCAAAGAGACAACAATATGCGTCCAACCATCCTAAGGTGCAGAAGATGACCGTTCTCCTGTCCAAGTTGTTGGTACTGCAGTCCCTCCCTTTCCAAATGGTGGACTCTGCACCGTTCAGAGAACTAATGGCTTGTGCCGAGCCGAGATGGAGAGTTCCAAGCCGTAATTTCTTTTCCAAAAAGGCAGTACCAGCACTTCATAAATATGTAGAACAGAAGGTGGGCCAGTCCTTGAGCTTATCGGTTTGTTCCAAGGTGCACGGCAGCGCGGACGTCTGGAGCTGTAACTACGGTCAGGGCTAGTACATGTCCTTTACGGCCCACTGGGTGAATGTGCTTCCGGTCCAGGCACACCAACAACGGGGCCAGAATACACCGCTTGCTCCTCCACGGTGTCATACTGTGGCGCCTGCGCCAAGGTCCGCCTCCTCCTCCTCCACCACCATCATCTCAGCCTCCACAAGTACTGCTCCATCATACCACATGTGTAGGGCACAGCAGTGTCACGCAGTTCTACACCTGGCTTGCCTCGGCGAACTAAGTCACACAGGGGAGGAACTGCTCCGTGTCATGCAGCAAGAAATCGATGTGTGGCTTTCTCCGCTCCAACTGCAAATTGGAACCATGGTGACAGACAATGGTAGTAACATGGTGTCCGCGCTGCACCGAGGAGGGATGGTCCATGCGCCCTGCATGGCGCATGTGTTCAATCTGGTTGTGAAAAGGTTCCTGAAGTCTTCCACCGATCTTCAGAACATTCTGAAAATGGCCAGGAAACTGTGCATGCACTTCATCCATTCCTACAAAGCCAGGAACACCCTCCTCGAGTTGCAGCGGCAGAACGGCCTCCCCCAACATACTCTGATATGCGATGTTTCCACCCGTTGGAATTCCAGCCTGCACATGTTGGACCGACTGTATGAACAGAGAAAGGCCATTAACGATTTTTTGATGATCCAGGCGGACAGGAGTACTCCCCTGTGTAACTTTGATGTCAGCCAGTGGCAGCTCATGCGTGACACCTGCCGTTTGTTGAGGCCATTCGAGGAGGCGACGTTATTTGTCAGTCGCCAGGACTACGGGATGAATAACTTCATTCCACTGCTTCATGTCCTGGAACAGATGCTGAAAAATCTGTCTGGGCAGGGGACTGGAGACGTGGCAACTACAACTCGCGGTGGGGACTTAAATGGAGGAGGAGGAGGAGGACATTGGAGCAGAAGCAGTGTCTGGTGAAATGAGTGGATTTTCTACCCAGGTGACAAGAGAGGAGGAGCAGGAGCAGCTGGAGGAGGTAGATGGAGATGAGGAAGACGAGGCAGATGACCCGCAAGCATCGTGGCAGTATACAGTGGAGATGGAGGCAGGGAGCCCCTCGGAGTCACTTGTGCAGATGGCCCGCAGCATGCTGATTTCCCTGGCTAGTGAAAGCCGAATAGTCAGCATCCAACAGAGGGATGACTTCTGGCTCTCCCCCCTTTTGGACCCTCGCTACCGGTCCAAAATGGGAGCCTTTTTCCCAGCTATTGAGAGGGAGGACAAACTCAAATACTATAGGGAAATCCTCCGTAGTCAGTTGGCCGCTGCCTATGTGCGGCATCGTCCCTCCTCTGACAGGTCTGACCGGGGGGGTTCTTCAGCGCTCACGTACTACTGCCGCGGCTGCTGGGGGAAGGTGGGGGGGTAGGAGCAGTACCAGCTCCATCAGCAGCAACCTAAGTCTGGAGTCACTGATGAGCAGCTTCCTTCACCCGCCTAGTGAGGAGGGCAGTCACCAGCAGCAGCAGGACCTGGAGCAGACCCTGAACCAACAGGTGGTGGCCTACTTGGACAGCACTCTGCCACCCCAGTTAGAAGATCCACTGGACTACTTGCCGAGTTTGCAGTGGAGAAGCTGTCCTGCCCGGCCAGTAGTGCGGCATCAGAGCGGGTGTTCAGTGAGGCGGGGGCCATCGTTACCCCAAGAAAAAACCCACTTGTCCACGGGAAATGTGGAACGACTGACCTTTGTCAAGATGAATCAGGCGTGGATCGGCCAGGATTTCCACACACCAATGCCTTAGGCGTCAGACTACATCAGCCATGACGCCTCACCCAAACTGTGAGAAATGAGTCTGGGTTCAAACTACCTGCCTCAGCCACTATTCTGATGCCGCCACCCGCCTGATGCCACACATCTGCTGACAGTTTCTCCATCTGCCACCAACCATCTTTACCAGGGACTGGTATTGCCACCCACCTCCACACTCTGTCATTGTGCCACTCTCTGACCTCATACTGCTGCTGCTGTTGCTGGTGCCATGACATCCACACTGTGTCATTGTGCCACTCTCTGACCTCATGCTGTTGCTCCTGCCGCCGTCACCTCCACTCTCTGTCATTGTGCCACTCTGTGGCCTACTCCTGTTTTTGCCACCTCCAGAATGTCATTGTGCCACTGTCTGACCTCATGCTGCTGCCACCGTCACCTCCACTCTCTGTCATTGTGCCACTCTGTGGCCTATTCCTGTTTTTGCCACCTCCAGAATGTCATTGTGCCACTGTCTGACCTCATGCTGCTGCCGCCGTCACCTCCACACTGTGTAATTGTGCCACTGTCTGACCTCATGCTGCTGCCGTAACCTCCACACTGTGTCTTTGTGCCACTCTGTGGCCTACTCCTGTTTTTGCCACTTCCAGAATGTCATTGTGCCACTGCCTGACCTCATGCTGCTGCCGTAACCTCCACACTCTGTCATTGTGCCACTCTGGGGGGGGGGTTATGGCCAGTCAGGAACTGGTTAACGTTAATCAATGTGGTGAGAACACCTCTTTGAAGAAGGACATTCTGATATTTCTAATCACCTTAAAAAATTATAAGAACATGTTTAATCCATTTCTATATTTTATGACAAGACTGTATAACTGTATATATGGTCACGGTATTTATTTTATACTTTAGTTCCTTAATATTTGGCAGCCATGAAAAGCACATGAGCCGCAGCAGTAAATCAGACGAGCATTTATCCTGAAAATCACTGCAGTCAGTACTTTACATGAAGCCGGCTCTGTACAGATTATAACTACTGTATATACAGATAAAGTAGTCATAATAATGTGACTCAACTCTGTATATCCATCATAGAATTAAAGGTAACTCTTGCTTATAACAGATATGTACATCATGAATTGTTAAGGAGTTCATTGACTATGTACGTACCATTAAAAACATCTAAATAAAGTACAACACATCCAAAATAAAACATAGGGCCACATGTATGAACCTGTTTAGGTCTAAAACTCACTTTTCTGCCCCTAGTAACCTATGGGAAAATGTGTGAGTTTTGACCTAAACAGGTTCATACATGTGGCCCAAAGTGTCATGCTTTCATGGTGAGTAGTAGAGCCACTGTGTCACCACCAGGCTTACTCCGAGCGGCCATTGGGTTCTCCGCAGAGCCTTTGATGGTAAAGATGGCTTATCCAATGTGGCCACCAGGTGCGACCTCAAAGCAGTCTCCAGCAGTGGCAACTGCCCCGGTCAGGTCAAAAGTGCCCATGCAGGAACTACGCCGACAGATGACCAAAACGGAAGACAAGGGGCAAGGAGACATGCCAGGCACTATAACAATGAGATACAGGGCTAAACAGATGAGAAGGAATAACAGAGGTCAAGGTGCAAAACACACAGACTAAGAACACCAGACAAACAAGGTACTGAACACACAGAAAAGGGATATATCTCAGAATAGAGACTAGACATTAAACTAGGGACAGGGCCCAGACTAGGACTACAGTAAGAACACCAGACAAACAAGGTACTGAACACACACAGAAAGGGGATATATATAAGAATAGAGACTAGACATAAAACTAAGGACAGGGCTCAGACTAGGACTAGGACTACCGTAAGAAAACCAGACAAACAAGGTACTGAACACTCATAAAAAAGACACAACAAGAACAGAGACTAGACATAGAAGTAAGGACAAGGCTCAGAACACAGACTAGGACTATAACAAGAACACAGGCCAGGAACCAGACAGACAGACAAGGACCCAACAGAACACAGACAAGAGCCAAGGCAACATCACAGGGGCATAGAGTATAAACCGGGACACAGACAGACTGGGCAAGACCCAAGCACAGCAGACATGCTGAGCAAGGGTCAGGCCCAGAGGTGTGGGAGATACTGCTTAACATAGCGCCAGGTGAAAGGTGATTGGCTAGAGAAGCCACACTCAGCTGAACCTACACAGGAATAAATAGGAGCAGGAGGTGGCCGCTCCTCCCATAGTAGCCAGGAGGATCGGAGCTGAGGATGAATTGGAATGGAGCAAAAGTGGTAGACGAGAGGTCACAAAAAAAGCAATAGTGTTAATAATGTTGCAATAGTCCAGGTGGAAAATGATGGGGGCATGAACCAGCATCTTCATAGAGTCAAAATCGAGAAAAGAGCAGGTTTGAGAAATGACTTTCATGGTGAAGTTTGTGATAAAGTTCCAGTTATAACATCACATACCCATGTGTAATATTTGATACATCATTACAAGGTTTTCTATGGTCTCATATTTATTTCTTGCCTTTACTCTAATGGATTATGCATTCTATTAATTATTATTCAATATATTTCATTTGTACTATTATAATCATGCCATTAATGTGTATTTTCCCAAAACTTATGTAATTTAATGTGTTTTCCCTCCTAAAACATGACTATTATTTGTGCTAATTTTTTATCCAATTTATGTATGGTAATAAAATACACATTTTTGGGCATAATTTTATACTTTTTGCCTATTCTGTGTTGTCTTGTCTATTACACATTCGTTAGAGCATCATAGAGATTAAAAAAAATAATGATTGAAATATAAAGTACTGTAATGGGATAAAATAGTTATGAAGTTAAAAAGAAGTTAAAAGCGAAAAGAAATTTTTGGGTATAATTTTATACTTTTTGCCTAACCTGTGTTGTCTATTACACATTCATGAGAGGATCATGTTTTATATAAGTATGCCGATGATTTAGAAAATAAAATGATTGAAATTAAAATCCTCTAATAGAACAAAATAAGTTATGGCGTTAAAAAGAAGTTAAAAAAAGTTGCAAAAGCAAGAAGAATTTTTCTAGTATAATTTTATACTTTTTGCCTAAGTGGTATTGTCTATTAGGCATTCGTTAGAGAAAGATATGAAGATATGAAACATATGAAGATATGAAACATATAAGTATTAAACTAAAAACAAAAATAGTTGCTTAAGGCAAAAATACATTTTTTTGGTATAATTTTATACTTAGGTCATTTAATGTGTTTTTCCTCTATAATCACGATGACCAGAATTTCCCTCCAAATCTATTTGTGCTCATTTTTTTAATCCAATTTATGTATGGTAATGAATTTTTTTATATCAATTTATTTCTTGCCTAGCCTGTGTTGTCTACTACATATTTGTTAGAGGATCATATGTTCCAAATAAGTATTCCAATGATTTAGAAAAAAAAATGATTGAAATTTAAAGTTCTCTGACTGGACTAAAAAGTTAGGAAGTTAAAAAGAAGTAAAAAAATAAGTTGCAAAGGCAAAAATAATTTTTTGGGTATAATTGTATACTTTTTGCCTAGCTTGTGTAGTCTACTACGAATTTGTTAGCGGATCATTTGTTTCAAATAAGTATTCCAATGATTTAGAAAAAAAAAATTAATAATGAGACAAAAAAGTTATAGCAAAAAAACACTTTTGGTATAATTTTATACTTTTTATCTAGCCTGTGTTTATCAAACATTCGTTAAAGAATTTCCGTATAGGTTTTATATAATTATTCTCATAATTAAGAAAAATAATAATGATTGAAATTTATGGAGACATGTATGGAACTAGGTGCATCGAAGTTAATTTTCTCATCTTTTTTTCAGTGTATAATGCGCCTGAATGTATGAAAGTGGTTTTTGTGTGATCATAAATGGTGTCTAAAGTTCCCGCCCCTCGCCTGTGTGTTTGCCGCATTATGGAACTTAGGTACATTAGTAATGTATAATATGTATAAAGGCTATAGATAGGCTGGAAATAAAAGAAAAGTCATTAGAATAGCATGTCAGTGATAGATACTATGGGACTGATCCTGCTTGGAGGACCACAGGTCCAGCAATACCTGTTGCGTGCTGGCTCTTGCTGTATGTAGAATAAAGGGTGAGAGCAGCAAAAATACCTTCCAAATTTAATGCATTAAAACTTAAAAAATAAAAAATCTGAACCATATCATCAATTTTTTGTTTAATTTAAAATTTGTTTATATTATAATAAATTTAAAAAACATTTTATAGGAGATATTTTTATATTTTTGGGATATTATTTTTTTATATTATTTTTATATCATAACATTTTTTATTACATTTAAATAATTAAATTTTATATAATTTGATAAGTGTAATAAATTACTTTTTATTATTGTACTGGTGGAAGTTGAGAAATAAGGGACATTTTTTTCCTTAACAGCAAATCTATCTCCACTTCGACTCCTCAGGCTCAGGCAGAGCACATTGAGATAGGTCTGCCTGTCCGAGCAGTAATGCGCCTAGTTTTGCTGAATCACATTCATATATGTGTATAGTATTATGAGTGTGGTGCGCTACGCCCCCAGAACGCCACCTCATGTTAGGCGCATTAGAAAGTGTTGAGTCTTACAAACAATGCGCCTAACACATTTGTTAGAGGATCATTTGTTTCCATAAGTATTTCAATGAATTAGAAAAAAAATGAATAATGAGACATTAGGCGCACTAGTGTAAGGGTTCGGTGGATTCGCTGGACCACCGCAAGCGATGATAGCTAAGCCACACCAGGGAGCGGAGTCTAAGTAGCCCCCGGTATTCAACAGAGCCCGCCGCAAAGCGGGAAGGACTTGCTGCGGCGTGAGGCTACCAGGTCGCTACCCCTGACGTGACTTGCTTGCGAAGGCAGCCAGGGTACTGCGTGGTACAGAATCATAACCCAGAAGAGTAGTCGGGGACAGGCATGAGGTCAGGACAGGCGGCAGAGGTTCAGGGTCAGAGACGGGCAGAAGGTCAGGGCAGGCGGCAAACAGGCAAGGTCAGGAAACGTAGCGGAACGGACTGGTACACGGGTGATCAATACGGAACTCCAAACTCTCTCTAGACAAGGTACGCACACCAACAATCTGGCAGAGAGAGCAGGGGGCGTAAACCTTATATAGGACCAGCGGTCGGCAATTGACTAAATTACCGGTGCACTGGCCCTTTAAATCCTGACCAGCCGTCGCGTGCGCGCCCTAAGCAGGCAGGACAGGCTGGGACAGGCAGGAGCAGCATTCACAGGAGCGTGGACAGGTAAGTGACCAGGCGTCAGGACCCAAGCAGCAGGGGAATGGTCGCGGGCAGCCTCGGCACCCGCGCCGGACCCCTGCGGGCAGGGGGGCGGCCGCGGGGGGAGACGGCACCCGCGCCATCCCCCATGACAACTAGACATCGTAGCCGCTCACTTAGACGCATTTTACGCCAGAAAAGGGCGATAAACCCGATCATACAGGTCTCCTTTAAAGTCCTCTAATGGGACAAAAAATTTTTATGAAGTTAAAACAAAAGGTTTCAAAGGCATGCAAAACTTCGTAGTATAATTTTATACTTTTTACCCAGCCTGTTTTGTCTATTACACATTTTGTTAGAGGATTATTTGTAGTTTGTGCTAGTTCCTTTGATTTCCCTTTGGGAGGTTTATATAAAACAACAGCCATGAGTGATCGTGTGGGAACAACTATTGAATACAACACTATATGCAGTATGTACAATGTTGGGAGTTAAATCCCAGCTGCAAAGTCCATTGTGGGATGAATTGAACAAGACTTTTACATGCACAAAAGTTTCCTTACTCTGTACAGTGAATGTCAGTAATGGTAATAACAGAAATCACACGCGTCCCTCGGAGACCCCGTAGGACCAGGGCGCATTAGTAAATCCGCGGCTTCTCACTATATCATTATTTCTTTTACAGCATGGCGTCCCTGCTTTTACTATGGCAATACCGCAGGGCAGAATAGGTCTGACTGTAAACCTTGTGCTGCTTGCACTTGCTTGGGAATTTGCAAAACCACAAAGTGCTGGACATTGTTATTCTAGAGTACAAGTCTGAACATCTCCAACATGTGAGGAGCAAAGCTTCAGCTCTCTGCAGTCATATAATACTCCCTCCATGGCTTTTATGTATGAGTTATGCCATTGAAGGAAACATGAAAGTTCCTGCTAAGAGGGTTCTTCATTGTGTGAGGAGCTGCTAAATTCCTGATTCCTTTCCTCAAAGAAATCCTTGAAAAGCATCAGTTTGCGTCTTGATACTCTGGTGGCCCTAGGACTTCATGAGGTTGTCTCACCTGAGGTCCAGCATCTGAAACCCCTGCTAATCAGTTGGCAAGAAAAGTAGCTTACATGGCAGCCAGAGCATCTCATATAGGAAGAGTTCTGAATGGGTTAACCGTCTACATACTGTCGATACAGTCTTATGGAGTATTATTACAGGGGTAGAATATACACAATTTGTTAGACAAGGAGAGAGGTCAGCCATAGTCAGATGTAACATTCTTTGTATTTTAAGTCTTTCCCAGTTTCAATATATTTCTTTGCTGCCAGTGAATGTGAACACTCTTATTTATATTCAGAGGCATTAAACCTTTACATAGCTAGTCCTGCTCTGAGCTGATGAATACAATCGTATACAGTGTAGACAATGCTCTGTGAGCTAAAACAACCTGGACTCCAGACTGATACATTGTATATAGCTAGTCCTACTCCCAGTAAAGATATAAGTACAATTGTATCCAGTCTAGACAATGCTCTGTGAGCTAAACAACAAGGACTCCAGACCAATACATTGTACATAGCTAGTCCTGCTCTAAGCTGAGATATTAATACAATTGTATCCAGTCTAGACAATGCTCTGTGAGCTAAACAGCCTGGACTCCAGGCTGGTACATTGTACATAGTTAGTCCACCTCTCATTTGAGATATGAATATAATTGTATACTTATATATTGTACATTGCCACTTCCGCTCTCAGCTGAGATATAAATACAGTTGTATCCAATCTAAACAATTCTCTGTGAGATAAACAACCTGGAAAGCAATATGATACATAGTACATAGCTAGTCCTGCTGTTAGCCAAGAAGTGGATACAATTGTGCCCATTGTAGACAATGCTCTGTGAGCTAAACAACCTGGACTCCAGACTGATACACTGTACATAGTTAGTCCAGCTCAAACCTGAAAGTGGATTTAATTGTTTCCAGTCTAGATAATGCTCTGTGAGCTAAACAGCCTGAATTTAAAACTAATACTTTGTACATAACTAATCCTGCTTTAACCTGAAAAGTGGATATAGTTGTATCCAGTCTAGACAATGCTCTGTGAGCTAAACCACCTGGATTTCATAATTTTACAGTGTACGCAACTAGTCCTTCCTCTGCTGAGAAGTAGACACACTATCTAATCCAGACAGTTGCTTCTGTGAGTTATCAGCCCTTCTTTGTGACTTGATACTATTGTAGAAACTCTTCAGAGAGATTTTATGACAGTGCTGCTATGTTTCTTAGCTCACGGAGCATTGTTTAGACTGAATAAAATTATATTCACTTTCAGCTGAGAGCAGGACTAGCAATGTACAATGTATCAGTCTGGAGTCCAGGCTGTTTAGCTCATAGTGCTTTGTTGGTACTGGTGTACTATTGTTTCCACTTCTCAGACTGAAAGCTGGAATAATCTATGTGCAAGGAATCACAGTCTGGAGTGCAGGCGTATTTAGCTAAACAGAGCATTGTCCTATGATGGTTACAACTGTCATTTCAGTTTTTTTTTTTTTTTTTTTCTCAGCTGAGGAGCGAGGTACTAGCTTTGTACAATCCATCAGTTTGGAATCCAGGCTGTTTATCTCACAGAGCATTGTCTAGACTGGATAAATTGTACACGAGGTCTAGCTATGTACAATATATCAACCTGGAGTCAGAGCTGTTTAGCTCACAGAGCATTGTTTAGACTGAATACAATTAGATACACTTCTCAGCTGCTAGTGGGACTTGCTATGTACAGGGTTTCTGTATCTGAATCCAAATAAGAAGACTTTTACTCATTGATAGCAAAAAAAAGCATTGAAATTGAAGAAGAATTGAAACCCATAGTATATTACATCTGAATACAGCTGATTTCTCCTTGTATAACAAACAGTGTAGAAATACTCTATATGTGTACATAAGCGCTATATATAACCTCTCATAACCCCCTAAATAAGAGAGTAGTGAAGAGCCGCTCTGGTTACATGTCATACCACATTTCTCCTGCAGGGGAATATTTCCAGCTGTGACAATCAGTCGTCCACATATTCTCCCCACAAAATAAAAGGGATCTACACAAGAGAACAGAGTGACCTATTGATCACTCTTATTTCTATTTTACCATAGGCAAACTTAACTCTATCAGATATCATCAATAAAACACTTAAAACGTAAATTGTTATTATGTATAACCATTAACCCTCTATACACAACTGTTTTTAAAACCTATTGCTAACCTCAACCATTTAAACACCCTTTCTACTTCTGAAGGGAAGGAATAGCTCATTTTCTATTATAAAGTTGGTGGAGCAACCACATGTTAACAGGAGTGACTTATTTATACCAGCAATTTACTATCTCCAGTAAGGGATCCCTGCCTCTACTTTCGGGCATGTTCGTCCCTAATCCTCATGGACACACAGAACAAATAAGGCCTCCCTTTTGACAACCGTCCTGCAATTGGGTGTACACTTCTAGACTGGAGGTGAGAAACATCACAATTTAAAAGTTTGCCTGAACCTCCAACATCGTTTCCACAGCTAATCTGGCTTCATCAGGGGATAGAGGTCCGCACAAAAATACATTGAAAGTAGTTAGGAATGTAATACAAAGTCTATTGGAAAGTTGTAGAACTTGTTTGGAGGTTGTAGAACTCTCGAGGTATAGGGTGATTAGGTCCTACAACTCGAGTGATGACTTCTAGCTGGGGGGGAGGGATGGATCACACGTGTGCGGCTGCTGCAGCGGCGTTAGAGTTCATAGAATAAATATGTGCACATCTATCAGTAGCTGATTCCAGACATAGAGCCCACAGCAAGAGCGATGCGTGTCTGCAATAGATGGAAAGCAGGAGTTTGATGAGACCAGGTGCATGTCATTCCCCAATCGACGGCCGGTATCCTGAAGTACAATTCTTGTACTGGCTTGTAGTCTGGAGTCTCCAGTGTTAAGTGCTCGAAGGTTGCGCTCCATCATAAGACCCCTCTAGGGCATCATCGGCTTGAAATGAATAGAACAGATTGATTTTGTGCAAATCAATTCAAGTCCAATATCTACAGGAACATGCAAAGAAGGCAACTGGGGATAGACACCGGCAGGCTGGGTCATCCCATAATGAAATGCCGGAACAAGAGGTCTTCATACCTCCTAGGACACTGCTTCAGTGTGGGCATGATTTCGGCTTGCTTTACATCTGCGTCAGAGGTAAAAACAGAAGCTATGGGATTGGTTTCACAATGGACACCCAAGGCGCCCGACGGACGGAACGTGTGCGTCAGGTCTTCACTGTGGTGTCCATCGTTGAGATGGAAAAAAGCACAACTCGCTGCACTATTTTTTCTGTCATTCCCGATGGAACATGCGGAGGAGGTTCTGTTCAGAACGTTTGAGACATATGTGATCCAAGCCTTACACTCTCATTCTCTAATGTCTCATAAATTAACCCCTTAAAGGGGTTGTCTCACTACAAGGATCGCTTTTTATGTTAAAGATCTTGCAAAAACAAAGTCACTTTGCTTATATGTCCATTAACAGTGTCCTAATATTTCCTAGAAATCCCGTCTTGTATGGGCTGCACAATTCCTAGGTCGCTATAGCAAGAGACACTGTGTGATTCCTCTCATCTGCATAGGCTGCCAATGTGGTCACTATAGCTACAGACCTGGCTTCTTCAATTAAGCATATTGGGAAGCAGTAAAATCAGCCCTGAATTCAAAATGAAACCAAGAAAACAGGTCTGAGTAAGGATGAAACAATGTAGCGAGACACCCCTTGAAGTCAAGCGCCTGAAAAAAGTACTTAAAGGGGGTTGTCTCACCTACAATGATATCATCTCACCTCAGTCCTGTGTTTCTTGGTTTCAATTTGAATTCGGGCGTGTTTACTGGCTTCCTCTAGGCTGAGTAGAGAAGCCAGGTCTGTAGCTAAGCAACAGTCGCTGGCAGCACCTATCAAAGATTAGACTCAAAAGGTATGTAGCTATAGCAATCCTGAGGGAAGCTGATTGAGCCTAATAAAGGAGGGGATACTCAGAAATAGATGGGGGACACTGTTAATGGGTGAACTTATTGGATAAGTGACTTGTTTTTTTGCTTGATCCTTAAACATTAAAAAGCAGCACAATCATTGTAGTGAGACAACCCCTTTAATGACCAGCACATTGTTTTAGTTTTTGCCTCCTCGCGTATCAAGAGTTGTAACTTTTTTTTTTTTTACTCAGTTGTATGAGGCCTCGTTTTATTCAGGGCAAGTTTTACTTTTTGGGAGAATAGTTTATGTTCACTAATAGATTACTGCAGAATTTTTTTCAACCTTTAAATTATTATTTTTTTACATTTTTTTTGCACCATTCACATTTCACACTTTTAAAAAAAATCCCCTGAAGGGATAACTATTTGAATTTTTTTTTTTACACTTAGTAATTTATTAGCATATTCATATTGTGGCAGAGTGACCTTAGATGGTCGCAGATTTCTGCCAGTAGGGGGGTTTCAGGCAAGTATCTGTTGCCGATGAAACACGGGACTAGGTCTCGGTGGGGGGAAGCCAGCTATTTTTATTTTTTTTTTTTTTTCGGTTGTCAATATGCCGTTTCGTTGCTGAACATGTATCCTAGTATGCTGCTATGCCGGGGTTATTATAGGTGCTTTTCCAGGACGTTCATAGCGTTGGGTGGGGACCGTTCCCGCATTCACGGTCAGGTTTTTGGAAACAATACCAGGGGGGCTTTAAAAAGGCCTGGTGCTGCAGATGTTTCAAGGGTGGCGTGGTCTGCTACCTGCAGTTAGGGAGTGGAGAGGAGCTGCCTTGAAGGCAGGTCTGGCCCCAACGAGCTTAGAAAAATCTGGGACACCCAGTAGGATATGAAGTATAGTTGATGTGTTGTGATGCTGGACAGTAGGTCCAGTCATATTAGAGGAGGGTTTTCTAGCTTAAATGTGATTTAGGTAGTGGTCTAGACGGATGAGTTTTATATGTTTGTTTATTTACTGTAACATGTATCTTGAGCGCCTCATTAAAGATGTCTTGAGGCAGTTTTAAAACCAGAAAAAAGAATCCTGTGTCTGAAGTGCCTATTACCGACTATGAAAGGACAGCGGATCACATGAAGCCAAGCGTGACCAAGATGGCGTCCGGACACAACTGAGTCCTTACAATATATGCTAATACATTATAATCTGTGTCAGTGACACAGGCAACAGTGAGGGCAGACACAAGTAATGCCCAGGATCGCACGTACTTGATAACAGAAAGCCCGCTGGGGTTACTCCAGGTCCTCAGGGCTGACTGTGCAGCCGTTCCCCGGGCTCTGTCAGGTCACTGGAGTCCTGGAGGTTTCTTCCGCTCCCAGCGCTTGCAGGAGCAGCGCTGTGAACAGGGCTGTGTAATACAGCCCCGTTCTCAGCGCTGCTGCAGCGTCAGGTGCCACAAACCCCGATGTCTGCAGCGACATCAAAAGACGTGGCTGCAGACATGAATCGACCTGTACATGCCCGACGTCCAAAGGACCAGAGGGCAGTCCGTTAAGGAGTTATCCCGTCCTGACAGTCATACAGTTTTGGCCTTTATGTTTTCTTTCCAAGACCCATGATTTTTTTTATTTTATGTCTAAATAGACACGTGAGGGCTTTTTTTTGCGGGATAAGATGTACTTTTTAGTGGTGCTATTGACTGTACCATAGAACATACTGGCAAACTGAAACAAAGTAGGGTGGAATGGAAAAATGATGTACTTGCGCCATGTTTGCAGGGGTTTTGTTTTTACAGCTTATCTGTATTCTGCAAATTAATACGATTTTGGCAATAACAAATATGTTGGGTTTTTGTTATGTTTTAGTACTTTTAAAAAATGCATTCTCTACTTCTTACATTTGCGGTGCAGCGCCATTTTCTACGACCAATTACTTTTTTGTTCTTCCACCTATAGACCTGAGTGAGGGGGCATTTTTTGCGGGCTGAAGTGTAGTTTTTATTGGGACCATTTTAAGACAGATGCGACTTTTTGATCACTTTTTATTCTAGTTTTCAGGGGATGTAAAATGACCAGCACATCCAAAGGGTTAAACTGCAAGGATCAGAGCCAGTTCTGTTCCCTGCTGTTAGCGGCAGGTGTCAGCTCTAATTTGCAGCCACTTCATATGTAATGGACTTACTGAGTAAACCTGCTACATAGGACTGTACCAACAGTAAGACATACCCATACATTTATTGAGAGAATAGCACAAAGTTATGCGGGACAGAGTCTTTCGCCATCCATTTAGCAGCATTGGCATTTATTTAGCCATCAGTCAAAATAGACCAGCTGGCCCCACAGGCCTGGCAGTGCCTCTCTTTTTGGGGGGTTCTAAATGTAACCCATTGCGATTATATAATCTTGTTCTTGGGTCCAATATTGTCCCGTTCCATTCTCTCCCCGTGGAAGTGTCCAATGAACCATCCTCGTTTTTTCAATATGCTCAGCTCCGACATTTTTTTACTTCTATAAAGGACATTGTGGATTTCACCAGACCCTTTCACTCCTTTTTGAGCAGTTATGTCTATTACGTCTGCCCCATCCTAGTCATACTATCTCTATTTATTTACAAAAGAGTTAATCCGCTACTCCATTGACAAAACAATCCAATCTTACCTGTATAGGCTTGGATACGGAATCTGGGCAAATCTTTTCCCTTACAACAGAGCTGTTATAGCCTTCACCAAAGCACAAGAAACGAGCTTTCGCAAAGTTCTTTGCTAGGTGGTTATAGGGTCCCTTTTCTGTTTCACCAATGGTTCCGTAAGATGCCGGGGATCTTTGCTGGCGTTGTGAGGACGATCATAGGGACTCATGGGTACATGTTTGGTGGGCTCGCCAGGCACTGAAGGGGTTTGGGATGCAGTTTATGAATTAGTAGGAAAGTAACTGGCTTGAGTTTCAGAGGACGCTGGAGGCGGCCCTCATTCTTCATGTCTTGAAATGCTCGATTATCCACTTACAAATGCTCATTGATGCTGCCATTCTTGTCCAGCTGCCAAGACGGTCATCCCCAGACATTGGAGATCTTCTGACTACCCCAAATATAGTGAAGGGATGTCGGAGAGGTAACTCACAATTTGTCACATGGAGGAACCTCTTGGGCGACCTCTGACAGGCAAGGTGGAACAATGGCTCTTGAAATCGTGGACGCCATGGCACTTTTCCAATCTCCCCTGTACTTGTTACTTTTCTGAGATTAATGGCTTAGGTGGAGATAGCTATTGGACACTGCTATTTTCTCCCTTGGTCCACCCTAGGGCGACTGTGTGTTTGGAAACCTGAGTTACCGCACTATTTGTATAATTCCGCGCCCCCAATATTTCTTCCCCCTTCTCCCCCCTTTTCCTTCTTTTTACTTTTACTTTTCTCTTTTGCGAGTATTATTTTGCGTCATTGTTGAGTTTGTTACAGGGTCCCCTTGTGGATACCCTTTTTCGCAATGTTGGCGAAAATGGTTTTATACCTCTGATTCTATATAAGTTATTTTCCTGTTTACATTGATATTTTTTGCCCAATATCATATGATGTATCTAGATGTTTTTGGATGCTGAGGGTTGGTCATTTCTTTATATTTTAATTGATGCATATTTTGCTTAATACTGCTTTGTGTTCTCTTTTCATGGTTGAGACCTTTCCAGTCTCTATGTTTCCTTGCATGTCAGTATTTACTTCAACCTTTTTCAAATAAAGCGTTTTGAATAGTAAAAAAATAGACCAGCTAGCTTGTCTTCAGCCGTAACAGAAAAATACACAGTCTATGTGAACAATAGCAATGAAAAATAATATCACATAAATCATAGGCTATCTGCTGACTAAACATACAGAGAGTCCCTCTCTAAGAGTGGTCCTGGCCTATCGCGCAGTGCCACCCACAGTACTCACAAAGTCCAGTGGACTGGGGAAGACATGTCCTCTCTCCTCAGATCTGTTTGTTGCTCCTACTAATCCTTGGCAGCCAACCACACCTCCTCTGTTCACCTGACTGACCAGGTTCAAAACTAGGGCAGGTAAACCTGCCCTGGATACATTGAAGCAGTTATCCCACCCAACACTAGACTGGTCCCGTAAAGAACCGGCCCAGATCGACTGATTTTTTTAAACACAAAAAACCCCAAAGGGGGGCACCATTTTTTTTTTACTAAGCACTTACCAAGGTGACCACAACCTAGGATTACCATCATAAAACTGCTGGCTCTTACTTCACCGAGATTAGACATCTGGGAGGCATGTATATGTTGTCCACAATGACTCCTTGAGCCTCCTTACAGGGGTTAAAAGTTCTCCAGTCTAGAACACTGGTTTTCATCTACCCGTTTAGGGTAATAGAGAGGGTCCTCTGTTCAGAATCCTCATCTCTTTTTCAGAGTGGAGAGTAGTTGCTTTGGAGGACCAGTCCTCTCCTGCATTACATAGACACACCATAGATATAAATGGACATTGTGTAATGCTGTATTTCCCCTCTGGGGGCACCACAGGGAAACTACACCCTTGGGGGGAAATGTATGAAACTTGGCACTGCCATGCCATGCCAATTTGACAGTATGTATGAACCTGTCATATATGGGTTCATAAATCTGACATGTGGTATGCCTTGCCTAGCATTACATATCTTTCGTTCACGTCATATCTTTGTTTCATAGTTTTGTCTCATAGCTTTGTCATAGCTTTGTCTCAAAGCATCTTTGTCTTATAGCTTTGCTTCATAACTTTGTCTTATAGCATATCCTTGTCTCATAACTTTATCTCATAGCATATCCTTGTCTCATAGCGTATCTTTTTCTCATAGCTTTGTCTCATAGCTTCGTCTCATAGCTTCGTCTCATAGATTTGTCTCATAGCTTCGTCTCATAGCTTCGTCTCATAGCTTTGTCTCATAGCTTAGTCTCATAGCTTAGTCTCATAGATTTGTTCATGCTTTGTCTCATAGCTTTGGTGTCATAGCTTTGTCTCTTAGCTTTCGTTCATAGCTTTGTCTCATAGCTTTGTCTCATAGCTTTGTCTCATAGCTTTGTCTCATAGCTTCGTCTCATAGCTTTGTCTTATGCAACATCCTGTCTCAAAACTTTATCTCATAGAATGATCCTTGTTACATAGCTTTGTCTCATAGCTTCGTCTCATAGCTTCGTCTCATAGCTTCGTCTCATAGCTTCGTCTCATAGTTTTGTCTCATAGCTTCGTCTCATAGCTTCGTCTCATAGCTTCGTCTCATAGCTTCGTCTCATAGCTTCGTCTCATAGCTTTGTCTCAAAGCATCTTTGTATTATAGCTTTGCTTCATAGCTTTGTCTTATAGCATATCCTTGTCTCATAACTTTATCTCATAGCATATCCTTGTCTCATAGCTTTGTCTCATAGCTTCGTCTCATAGCTTCGTCTCATAGCTTTGTCTCATAGCTTTGTCTCATAGCTTCGTCTCATAGCTTTGTCTCATAGCTTTGTCTCATAGCTTTGTCTCATAGCTTCGTCTCATAGCTTTGTCTAATAGCTTCGTCTAATAGCTTCGTCTCATAGCTTCGTCTCATAGCTTCGTCTCATAGCTTCGACTCATAGCTTTGTCTCATAGCTTTGTCTCATAGCTTCGTCTCATAGCTTCGTCTCATAGCTTCGTCTCATAGTTTTGTTTCATAGCATATCCTCGTCTAATATATTTGGCGCATATCTTTGACGCTGTGCCTGGTACAAGCTTTGGCATACAACTATTCATACATCTATAGAACAGGGCAATAAAAAAATTTTGCCGCAAGTAGGGCGACATGTATGACCAGAACTGTGCCAGTTTTCTGCTGTGCTTTGCATCCAAAAACTCGTCATAGCCCTCTTTTAACCCCTTAAGGACCCAGCCTGTTTTGACCTTCCTGACACAGCCCTATTTTATGAAATATGAATTTTGTCACTTTATTTGAGAATAACTTTTTGACACTTTTACCATTTTCATGGGATCAGAGATGTTTTATCGTGACTCATTGTGCTTTAAGTTAGTGTAAGAAATTTTTATCCCATAAAATCCTTGTTTGTTGTGAAAAATATCAAAATTTCATGAAAAATTTAGAAAAAATTTGTGATTTTGAAAGTTGCAATAAAAATTTCTGCGTGCAAGACAGATAATATTCCCTCACAAAATAGTTTATAATTAGATCTACCATTATGTCCCTCGTATAGGTGTGGGCATCATTTTTTAAATGTCTTTTTTTTTTTTTACGATCCATTAGGGGGCTTTAGAAATTTGAGTAGTAATTTCTCAATTTTCAAGAAAATTTTGCAATATACATTTTTTTAGGGACACTCCAGTTCTGTCGATGGCTTTGAGGGGCCTGCATGTTAGATACCCCCATAAGTGACAGAAATTAAAGCAAAGTGGAGGTGAAATTTCAAAAGTTCACTTTTTTTGCGATTGTCAATATGTATCCCATTATTCACTGAATACAGTTTAAAATGTGACTAGTAAATGCAAACTTAATATCCAATTCCACCGGTCTGCCGTTTTTTTAGAGATATGCCCATCTGTGGCCGTAGTGCATTATTTGGCTCAACCATAAGCCCCAGAATACGGAGGAGCACCTACTATACTCTAGGGGTTTCATTTTCAATACGATTTTATTTAGGCGCCCCATTCAGGTTTGGGGACACACTAAGTGCTAAAAAAACTTAATAAACACCCCTAAATATACAGCATATTGGAAACTTCACCCTTAAGGAATATATCCGGGGAGCTCTTGCAATTGTGTATATAGGACCCACACGTAATTTCACAATTTTTTTTTGCATATGCTGTGGAAAATTTAAAAATCATTTTTTTTCCAATAATTTGCAAATTTTATCTTAAAATGTTTCATATATACAAGGAATCCTAGGAATAAGAACCCTTAAAAACTTTGGCTAAGCAATTTCTTCCAAGGTCTGCAATACCTACATGGTGGGTGTAAACTGCTGTTTGGGCCATCGGCAGCAGCGTTATCAAGTAAACTAAAAAATGGAGGGAGCGCTATTTGGCTTTTGAGAACGCAGATTTTGGTGGGAGCCATGTCGATTTGCAAAGACCACAAAGTGAAAACAGGCGAAACCTTCCAGCAAGTCGCCCCATTTTTGGATTCAACACCCCTCAGGGATATCCATCTAGGGGTGTACTGTGCATTTTGGATGCACAGGTGTTCCATAGTTTTTTTTAGCATTGGGCAATGAAAATGGGGGGGGGAAAGGCAGTTCGGTCATTGTTTTTTGAGTTTCAATTTTACTGCATCTCGCGTGCAGTGTAATATGATGTGATAAACTTTTCTTTGGGGTCGGTACAAATTACAATGATATATATCTTATATAGTTTTTTCTGTTTTATTACTTTTACACAGTAGAATATTTCTTAAAAAATTGCGTTTTTATGTTGTCCTATTCTGACCAGCCATAACTATTTTTATTTTGCTGTGTGCAGAGCTGTGTATGGCCTTGTTTTTTGCGGGATGAGTTGAGTTTTTATTGGTACCATTATGGGGTGCATATTGATGCTATGTTTTACTTTTTATTAAGGTTTTTTGTGAGATGTTTGACCAATAACAGCAATCTTGGTACTGTTTTTTATTTTAATTTTTTATAGCGGTCACTGTAAGGTATATATGACATGGTATCTATAATCATCAGGTCAATAAGATTAAACCGATAACCAATTTGTATTTTTATTATGTTTTACAGCTTTTATACAATAAAAAACACTTATATTCAAACAGGAAATACGTTTTTGCATCGCCATAGTCCGAGAGCCATATATTTTACATTTTTCTGTGCTTGGAGCTTGTGCTAGGGACTTGTTTTTTGCAGATGAGTTAACGTTTTTATTAGTATCCATTTTTGGTCGGGGACAAGGCTTTTTGATCGCTTTTAAATCCACATTTTTTGGAGGCCCTAGGGTGAGAAATACTGCAATTCCTAGTAGCGTTTTTTATTTTTATTTTTAACAGGGCTCACATGCAGGATCCGTGATAAGTTAGCTTTACTTTTGGGTCGCTCATGATTATGGCGATACCCTATTTATATATTTTTTTTTTTATGTTGAAGCACTTTAAAAAAAAATGAAAAGTGTTTTTTAGTGTGTAAAAAACATATTTAATGCATCGCTATCTTCTGAGAGCTCACATTTTCTGTTGTTCCGTATACAGAGCTGTATGAGGACTTTTTTTTTTTGCGGGATGAACTGACGTTTTAATTGGTAAATCTCTTGGCGTTTTATAGGAAGTTTTGAGTCGCTTTTTATTCCATTCTTATGTGCTGCGGGGATGAACAATAATCTTAATTCTGTGATTGTTTTTTTGGGGTTTTGTTTTATGGCGGTTCACCATATGGGTTAATTAACAAGACCAGATTTATAGGGCAGAGTCGTTACGCACGCGGCGATATCCAAATATGGGTATTTATTTATTTTTGATCATTTTTGGGCGCGATTGGCGTTTGTAAAGGGGGGAACAGGGGGGTTGTACGCTCGTTTTTAATTTTTTTTTTTTTGTGTTTATGTTTTTACCATGTTTTCTTTTTTTTTTACTTTTTTTAATTTTTTCACCGTTATTTTTTTACTTTTCCCCATAGGGGATTTGACATGAGAGATCTTTAGATCTCTCATTCAATAGGGAATCAGTGCATAGCTTGTTGTTGCTATGATCTGGTTCCTATGGACAAATGTTCAGTCACGATGCCGGGAAGATCCCACGGGAGCACGGCCCGGGCATTCGTGACGTCACAGACAACCCGGGAAGGCATCTCTGCCCTCCGTGCTGTCTGTCAGAGGGCAGGGCTGCTGCACGGATCGCCCGATTCAGTGCGCTGCTGCGCCGACAGAGACGCAGGGAGGAGAGATCTATCCTGCATATCCCTTAGTTATTGCGACCCGATCGTCGCGATATTAAGGGTTTAACCGGCCCCCCCCCCCCCCCGGAGCGATCCGGGGCGGGGCCGACCGACGCTGCGGGATGTCAGCTGTCAATAACAGCTGAACACCCGCCGCGCCAGTCGCCGCGAAATACACTCTGCCTTAGACGTTCCACCCGCGATCCTCCAGGAACGTATCCATCGTCCAGGTGCCGTTAACCCCCAAAACGGGACCCTGGACGTTATGGATACGGCCTCAAGGGTCGTGAAGGTGTTAAAGAATGTATGAAACAGTCGTCTCACCAAACTTTTCACAACCTGCACCAGACACGTCACTTTTTAATGCGTCCAGTTCGGAGAGGCCCGTCTCGCCAAAGTTTGGAGAGAAGTGTATGAATGCACCACAGTTTGGCGCATAACAGTTGTACAAATCCATGCCAATTTCAAAGTGGTATAAATGAGACAAATTTTGCCCCAGAACGGGACACGTATAAAATTTTATACATGTTGCTCTAAGGGTGTTATGTATGAAAACGGTCTAGCAGTAACACTGTCTTTGTTGCCTCACTAGCGACAACTCAGAGCCATTGCAACCTATCAGAGGCCCATAGCAACCAATCAGAGCTCATAGCAACCAATCAGAGCCCATAACAACCAATCAGAGCACATAGCCACCAATCAGAGCCCAAAGCAACCATTAAGAGCTCATAGCAACCAATCAGCTCATAGCAACCAATCAGAGCCCATAGCAACCAATCAGAGCCCATAGCAACCAATCAGAGCCCATAGCAACCAATCAGAGCACATAGCCACCGATCAGAGCCCAAAGCAACCATTAAGAGCTCATAGCAACCAATCAGAACCTATAACAACCAATCAGAGCACATAGCCACCAATCAGAGCCCAAAACACCCATTAAGAGCTCATAGCAACCAATCAGAGCCCATAGCACCCAATCAGAGCTCATAGCAACCAATCAGAACCCATAACAACTAATCAGAGCACATAGCCACCAATCAGAGCCCAAAGCAACCAATAAGAGCTCATAGCAACCAATCAGAGCTCCGCTTTCATGCTTCCAGGGCACTATATGAAATGAAAATTGAGTTCCGATTTTTTACTATGGGCTCTAATTGGTTGCTATGGACTCTGATTGGTTGCTATGAGCTCTGATTGGTTGCTGTGGGCTCTGATTGGTTGTGGGGCCCTCATTTGGTTGCTATTGGCTCTGATTGGTTGCTATGAGCTCTGATTGGTTGCTATGAGCTCTGGTTGCTGTGGGCTCTGATTGGTTGCTATGAGCTCTAAGTGGTTGCTATGAGCAACAAAGATAGTCTTCCTGATAGACAGTTTTCATACATAAGGCCCTTACTGTCAGGTTTCTTAGAAGAATATAGCACATTGCTGGGGGCCACACCAGAGGAAGATTGTGATCAAATTTTTGTCAAACTTTTTAGTAAGAAATGTCCAAAATGGAGAGAAAATTCCTATTTTTTTTAAAAAAAAAAAAAACTTCATATCATGCTGATACAGGATAAAGCAATAGTACTAGTATGTGTCATTTTTTTTCTTTTCTCCTGTTAAGCTTTTGAAACAGTGTATTATAATCTATGTAGTCAGGAATACAGCTTCCATAGGGAACACCCACAGTCACTACCGGGCCCTGCAGCCTGAAGGGGCCCAAACGCCCTTCTACCACATAAGAAAACACCAGTATTATAAATCACGCATGGTAACTGGGGGACCCCATTTCACTTTTTGCAATAGGGCCCAAGAGCTTGAAGTTACGCCTCTGGGAACATCTCCCAGCTTTCCCAGCCCATTGAATGGCCATTCATCAGTCCGCTGTGATATGTAACGTCATGTGCTAACATGATTAGGAAAAAAAAAAGGATGAAAATCTTGAATATTGAATTTTTTTCTTCTATCTTAGTGAGAGATGTAGTTGATATTATGGTAGAAAGTGCTGACAAAAGCTGCGGTTGACATAACCTTCTACCTAAGAATTCCGTATTCGCCGCAGTCCCATTCTTCGCCTCATGCCATGAAACAGAATACCGCCAGATTCCTGAAAGTGACCTGCGATTCATTGCAGAAGACGTGAGATAGAAGGATCCATTATCTCGGCGCACAGACGTGTTCTGTCAATACACGACATGACTCCACACGAGCCGACTTTTAGTCCCCCTCCGTTCATCCCGTCCCAAATTAAAACCCTTTTCTATTCAGGGGATTGGAATTTGTAGCCTGAGAGAATGAATAGAAATCTGAGAATGTATTCAGTCTTAGACCACAAAAAAAGACGACGTGCAACGTTTGGAAGGTTCCTGACTCCAACAAGGTGTTGTGATTTTGGTTCTGTTGATTGGAATTTTAGCAATAATTAAAACCTAACATTTTGATGCAAAATTGCATGAAGGCGTTGTGAGTTGAGTGTTTGGGGTCTTTTTGGGTCCACTTTTAGCAACAAAATAATAATGATGAACTTTTATCTCCTTTTTTTTTCTACAAAACCACTTTGATGCAAAATTACATGAAGGTATTTATGAGTATAAAGTGTTTTATCTATGTCTCAGTCAGACTTTTGGCAAAAAAAAAATTTGTTTTTTTTTCGTTTAATTATTTTTTTTTTTATGAAAAAATGATAAAAGGCGTGATGAGTATTAAAGGGGTTGTCTCACTACAAGGATTGCTGCTTTTTATGTTAAAGGTCTTGTCCATTAACAGTGTCCTACCTATTCCTAGATATCTAAACCACCCTTGCCTAAGAAAATATCATACCGGCCCCTTTTTTTAGGTACACCTGTCCAATGCTCTTTAAAACTTTAATTTTTTAATCAGCCAAAACACATGGCAGCAATCAGTGCATTTAGGATGTGACTGGGCAAGGACAATCTCCTGCAGTTCAAACCCGGGATCGTATGGGGGAAAAAAAGGTATTTGAGTGCCCTTTTAAAGTGGCATGGTTGTTGGTGCCCAGAAGGGCTGGTCTGAGTATTTCAGAAACTGTGATCTCCTGGGATTTTCACACACAACCCCTCTTAGGGGTTTTCAGAGAATTTTTTTCCCAAAAAAAAAAAAACACCAGTGAGCGGCAGTCCTGTGGCGGAAAAGCCTTGTTGATGCCGGGTCAAAGGAGAATGGGGAGATGGTCCGAGTGTAGAAAGGCCAAAAGGACTAAATGCCCCCCGTTAAACCAAGGTAGGCAGAAAGGCTCTCTGAAGCACGTACGGCGAACTTTGAGGGATGGGCTACAGCAGCAGAAGACCACACCGGGTCCCACGCCTTTCAGCTAAAAAAGGGAAAAAATGAGGCTCCAATTTGCCAAGCTCATCAAAAATTGGACTAGAAAAGTTTGGGGAAAAAAACTTTGCTGGTTTGATGGTCTCGATTTCTGCTGCGAATTCGGATGGTTTAGGGTCAAAATTTTGGGGTAAACAACATGAAAGATGGATCCATCCTCCCTTGTTCAAGGTTCAGGCGGGTGGTGGTGGTGTCAGGGGTGGGGGAATATTTTTTTGGCACTTTTTGGGCCCCCCTTTGGTAAAAAATTGAGCATCGTTGCAAACCTTGTTAAAATCTTGCCACGAAGAATTGGAGGCAGTTCTGAAGGCAAAAGGGGGTCCAAACCCTTACTAGATGGTGTACCTTAAAGTGGCCGGTGAGTGTATATATATATAAGGGGCCACCCAATATGGTAACACTACGCTGGTTTTTTTTTTTTCAGGAGATAAGACACCTAAAATCAACAATGTAAATCCCGGGGCTGAATAAAAAAAAATATTTAATAGTAGATCAAAAAAACATCAATAATTTCCCAACCTAGAAAGACCCTAAGCTATTCCTTTAGTGTTTAACATTATAGGGAATAGTTTAGGGTCTTTCTAGGTTAGGCAATTATTGATATGTTTTATTGATGTACTATTAAAAGTTATGTTTTACTCAGTCCTAGGATTTGTACTATTGTTGTAGTTTTGGTATTCCTAGATATCCCCTCTTGTATGGGCTACATCAGCTCCTCAGGTCACTATAGCTACAGACCTGTTTGATCTCTCCTGATAGGCTGCCAGCGCTGATCGCTATAGCTACAGACCTGGCTTCTACTGCAGCCTAGTGGTAGCCAGTAAACACACCCCTGAATTCAAAGTGAAACCAAGACAACAGGACTGAGGTAAGATGAATCAATGTAGTGAGACAACCCCTTTAATTAATTTATTGCTGTCTGGGTCAGACTTTTAGCAACAAAAATATGAATTATATACCTTTTTTTAACTTCTGTTTACAAAAGCTTACAGTTTGTAGGTGCCAAGTTTGCTTACAGAAAATGTATTGAAAATGTATTGATATGGGAGTGTAAAGTATATATTAAGGATATGACATATTTTTTTAATGAAGAGTTGTACATTTGTGTTTGGATTAGAATTTTGGCAGCAAAACATTTTTTTTTTCAAAATCAGACATTTTGAAGCAAAATTGCATGAAGGAGCTAATGAGTATAGACTCTTTGGTGTAATTTTCACAATCAGCCAAGACGGCTCTGAAAAAATATATTGATATGGTAATATACTATTGTATGTACTCGAGTATAAGCCGACCCGAATATGCAGCGGCTACTGGTAAATTTCTCTCACAGGGGAAATAAAATTACATAGGCAGGTATAGACAGTTTAAGGTCCCCCATAGGCAGGTATAAGCAGGGATATGTCCCTCATAGACAGGTACAGGCAGGTATATGTCCCCCATAGGCAGGTATAGGCAGGTATATGTCCTCCATAGGCAGGTATATGTCCCCCATAGGCAGGTATATGTCCCCCATAGGCAGGTATATGTCCCCCATAGGCAGGTATAGGAAGTTTAAAGTCCCCCATGGGCAGGTATAGGCAGGTATATGCCACCCATAGGCAGGTATAAGCAGGTATAGACAGTTTAATGTCCCCCATAGGCAGGTATACGCAGTTTAAAGATCCCCATAGGTGGGTATAGGCAGGTATAAGTCCCCCATAGGCAGGTATATGTCCCCCATAGGTAGGTATAGGCAGGAATATGTCCCCCATAGGCAGGTATATGTCCCCTATAGGCAGGTATAGAGTTTTAAGTCCCCCATAGGCAGGTATAGGCAGGTATATGTCCCCCATAGGCAGGTATATGTCCCCAATAGGCAGGTATATGTCTCCCATAGGCAGGTATAGGCATGTTTTAAAAAAAAAAAAAAATACAAGTACTTACCTCTCTCTCACGCCAATCCGATGAGCTCCGTCTTCTGGAACAGGTGGCATGATGTCATTAGGCCATGCAGGCAGCATGTTGACACAGTACGCTGCCTGTTTCGGATACTCCGGAAGGCCACAAGTCTGCTTGCGGCCTTCCGAGTCCTATTGCGGAGCAGGTAGCGCTCGCTCTTTGTTCCACAATAGTATCTTCAGCTGTATGCACTCCCAGAGGAGATGCATACAGCTGAAGAGATCGCCGCCGGCACCCAGGCCATGGCAGAACGCAGATGCAGACGGTGACTTGAGTTTAAGCCAAGGATGGCTTTTTCAGCACAGTTTTTGTGCTGAAAAACTCGACTTATACTCGAGTATATACGGTATATTATTTTAATGAGGAATTGTTCATCTTTGTCTCTCTTTGGGTCAGATTGTTAGAAACAAAAGGTGACATTATTAATTATTTATTCAAAACTAAAACACTTTGATGAATAATTGCATGAAAGCACTAATGAATATAAAGTGCTTTTTTGTGGGTCAGCATTTTGCCAACAAAACATTAATGTTTATAAATTTTTTCTTTTCTCTTTTTTTTATTTTTTAAACCTTACATTTGGAATCAAAATTGCATGAATGCTCTGATAGGTAAAAACATTTGGTGGGATTTTCATAATGTGCCAGGACTTCTTTAAGAAAATATATTACTTTAAGAATATGACACCGTTTTTAATGAGGTGTTTTGCTTCTTGATCTCCTTTTGGGTCCGACTTTTAACAACAAAATATTACAATTTTTTTTTTATTTTTTTTACAAAACCTCATACTTTGATGCAAAATTATATGCAGGTGCTGATGAGTATATAGGGTGGCATGTATGAAATTTGGTGTTTGAACGCCAAGTTTCATGTGCATATTAATGGCATAGAATGCGCCTGATTTATGAACTCGCTCTACAGCAGGTCATAAATCCGGCGCATTCTAGCGCTAAGATTGCATTTTTGGCTCAGGTAAACCAGTTTGAAGGTGGTTTACCTGTTCCGGCAGTAATGCACCTAGAAATGCTGTACTGAAGCTATAAATCTATAGCTTCGTAGGGTTCTAGTGCGCCCCACCTCCCGCACTCCCCCCGAAATCAGGCGCATTACAAAGTGCCGCGTACGCTCTGTAATGCGTTTGATACTGCCATACGGGAGGCATTACACTAATGCGAACAGGGCTGCGCCTGATGTTGGGCTGAAAACACGTCAGACGTTGGGCATACATGCCGCCCATAGTGTTTGGTGAAATTTTTTACAATGCATCAAGCCTGCTTTCAGAAAATGATACTTTTTTTTTTTTTTTTAATAAGGTGGGGCAGATGTATGAAATGGGCTGAGCCAGTTTTCTGGTGTGATGTCCAACAAAGGAAATATTATTGGCCATGATATATATATATATACACTCACCGGCCACTTTATTAGGTACACCATGCTAGTAACGGGTTGGACCCCCTTTTGCCTTCAGAACTGCCTCAATTCTTCGTGGCATAGATTCCACAAGGTGTTGCAACGATGCTCAATTGGTACCAAGGGGCCCAAAGAGTGCCAAGGAAATATTCCCCACACCATGACACCACCACACCAGCCTGAACCGTTGATACAAGGCAGGATGGATCCATGCTTTCATGTTGTTGACGCCAAATTCTGACCCTACCATCCGAATGTCGCAGCAGAAATCGAGACTCATCAGACCAGGCAACGTTTTTTCCAATCTTCTACTGTCCAATTTCGATGAGCTTGGGCAAATTGGAGCCTCAGTTTCTGTTCTTAGCTGAAAGGAGGGGGCACCGGTGTGGTCTTCTGCTGCTGTAGCCCATCTGCCTCAAAGTTCGCCGTACTGTGCGTTCAGAGATGCTCTTCTGCCTACCTTGGTTGTAACGGGTGGCTATTTGAGTCACTGTTGCCTTTCTATCAGCTCGAACCAGTCTGCCCATTCTCCTATGACCTCTGGCATCAACAAGGCATTTCGCCCACAGGGACTGCCGCTCATGGATGTTTTTTCTTTTTCGGGACCATTCTCTGTAAACCCTAGAGATGGTTGTGCGTGAAAATCCCAGGAGATCAGCAATTCTGAAAATACTCAGGACCAGCCCTTCTGGCTACCAACAACCATGCCACGTTCAAAGGCACTCAAATCACCTTTCTTACCCATACTGATGCTCGGTTTGAACTGCAGGAGATTGTCTTGACCATGTCTAAATGCCTAAATGCACTGAAATGCCGCCATGTGATTGGCTGATTAGAAATTAGTGTTAACGAGCAGTTGGGACAGGTGTACCTAATACAGTGGCCGTTGAGTTTATATGTATATATATATATATATTTATATTTATATATATATATATATATATATATATATATATATATATATATATATATATATAATATATATATATATATTATATACATATATATATATATATATTATATATATATATATATATATATATTTATATATATACTGTATATACCCATACAGTGGGTAGAATAAATATTTGTCATACCGACCATTTTGAGAGTTATTCCACCTACAAAGAATGAAGAGGTCTGTAATGTTTATCGTAGGTGCACTTCAACTGTGAGAGACAGAATCTAAAAAAAAAAATCTAATTCCCATTGTATGATTTTTATATTATTAATTTGCATTTTATTGCATTAAATAAGTATTTAATACAATAGAAAAGCAGAACTTAATATTTGATGCAGAAACCTTTGTTTGCAATTAAAGAGATATGATGATTTCTGTAGTTCTTGACCAAGTTTGCACACATTGCAGCAGGGATTTTGACCCACTCCTCCATACAGATCTTCTCCAGATCTTTCAGATTTCAGTGCGGTCACTGGAGTACATTGAGTTTCAGCTCCCTCCAAAGATTTTCGATTGGGTTCAGGTCCGGAGACTGGCTAGGCCACTCTAGGACCTTGAAATGCTTCTTATGTGGCAATTTCGTAGTTGCACTGGCTGTGTGTTTCGTGTCATTGTCCTGCTGGAAGACCCAGCCACGACCTATCTTCAATGCTCTTACTAAGGGAAGGAGGTTGTTGACCAAAATCTCGCAATACATAACCTCATCCATCCTCCCATCAATACAGTGCAGTTGTTCTGTCGACTTTACAGAAAAGCACCCCAAAAGTATGATGTTTCCCCCCATGCTTCAAGGTTGAGAAGGGGGTTCTTGGGGTTGAACTCATACTTCTTCTTCCTCCAAACACAGCGAGTGGAGTTGAAACCAACAAGTTCTATTTTAGTCTCATCTGACCACATAACCTTCTCCCATGCCTCCTCCGAATCATCTAGATGGTCATTAGCAAACTTCAAACGGACCTAGACATGTGACCTTACCTGCCCTGCAGGATTTAATCCATGACGACATAGTGTGTTACTGATGGTAATCTTTGAGACTGCGGCCCCAGCTGTATTCAGGTCATTGACCAGGTCCTCCCATGTAGTTCTGGACTGATTCCTGACCTTTCTCAGAATCATCCTTTCTCCAGAAGGCGAGATCTTGCATGGAGTCCCAGACCGAAGAAGACTGACAGTCATCTTGTGTTTCTTCCATTTTCTAATAATTGAGTCAATGGAGTCAATAGTTGTTGCCTTCTCACCAAGCTACATATAAGGGTAATAGTGAATCCAGGTCACCTGTCTGTGTTGAGGATACATCGGTGCATGGCTATTTCCAGGACCGGACCTGTGACTAAGGGTCTTGTAACCTGAAACATATCAACCTTTTACCCTCATGAAATTTTTTTATATAAACTGAATAAATTTAAGTTTTATACTTCATGGTGGTGGATCCTCATCATTACGTTCTCACCAAGATGCTTGCCTATTGTCCTGTAGCCCATCCCAGCCTTGTGCAGGTCTACAACTTTGTCCCTGGTGTCCTTAGACAGTTTTTTTATTTTGGCCATTGTTGAGAGGTTGGAGTGTGACCGAGTGTGTAGACAGGCGTCTTTTATACAAGTAATGAGTTCAAACAGGTGCAATTGATATAGGTAATGAGTACAGAGTAGGAGGGCTTCATAAAGGAAAAGTAACAGGTCTGTGAGAGCCAGAACCTTTCTGGTTGGTCGGTGATCAAATACTTATACTTATACTTATTTAAAAATAATGCAATGTGATTTTCTGGATTTTTTTTATTCTGTCTCTCACAGGTGAAGTGCACCTAAGATAAAAGTTACAGACCTCTCCATTCTTTGTAGGTGGGAAAATTTGCAAATTCGCCATCGTATCAAATACTTATTTTTCCCACTGTACGGTATATATTTATATAAACCAAAGCAGCACTTCCCAAAATATAGAAAAAAAGTGGGGTGTCAGCGATACAGAGCCTGTGAGAGAGCTGAAATGTCGTCTTGTAACGTGGAAATTTACACAGTTTCTTCATCGTTACCTGGATGAGTGATGCACTATTTTTCTATGGGTATATATATATTTTATTTTTTAAATAGCTTTGGAGGACTTTCCACAATGCACCAGATCTACTTCCAGGAAATACATTAACATGGGAGTATATGAGATATTGTTTATGAGGTGTTTGTCTTTGTCTGTGCTTGGATTGGAGTTTTAGTAACAAAACATCATTTTTTATATAGTGTATATATATATATATATATATATATATATAATTTCCCCCAGAGCCGCCACCAGCCAGGATCCAGAATTTTACATGGCTACGTACGCATTAATATTCTTTAGTTCCAGGTAGGTATCTAAGCCTTTTTTGAAACTCCCAACTGTTCCTGCTGTGACCAGCTCCTCAGGCGGCTATTCCACAGATTCACAGTTCTTACAGTGAAGAATGCTTTTCTCCTCTGGAGATTGAATCTTTTTTTCTCTAGCCGAAAGGGAATGCCCCCCTTCCTTTTCTTTTGTGGGGGCTTTACATGAAATAATTTTCCCCATACTTTTTGTAGGGACCATTTATATATATTAATCATGTCCCCCCCAAGCCGTCTTTTCTCAAGACTAAATAAGTTCAATTCTATTAACCTCTCCTCATAAGATATTGTCTCACTATAAAAATTTGCTTTCAAAATATAGGGAAGAGTAAGGGTATGTTCACACGGCGTAATTGCGGTGTGCATTTCGGCGCATATTTGTGCTTTATACGCGGTGAAATGCGCGGCGCAATTACGGTAATTCATAGCTCTCATAGAGCTATACAATACGATCGTATCGTACGTCCGAGGAGAGAAGTGACATGTCAATTGTCGCGGTGCTTACGTGCTGCTGACAATGCATGTGAATGGGGCCAGCCGGGGGCTGATCAGCGCGTGCTTCCAAAACACCCGGCATACTATAAGCGCCACAATACACCGTGTGAACATAGCCTAACTGACATCTTCCAAATAAATTGCTTTGTTTTATTTATTTTTATTGAGAAGATAAAAGGGATTTTATCAGCCCTGAGTGCACGCAGGTTTCTCTAGGTTACCAACCTGCTCTCCCCTGCTGGTTGTCTTATCTAGTAGCAGGGGCAATGTCATCATACAGGTCTGCACACAGAACTGCCAGCAGCTTGTGAGCTTGAGACTTATCTGATCTAACAAACAAAGGAGGCTAATTACCTTTGTTTACTTTAGCTCTGGAGTTTCTCTGGACTTAAGATGGACATATCCTGCTTTCATGTCAGAGTAATTAGCAGACCTTTGGGAGGGAGCTGATAAGCTAATCACCCACAGCCTAACCAGGAAGAGACAGGATGCATGAATGAAAGCTGCTTTTGGCTCTGTGAAACAGTGTGGTGAGGCAACCCCTTTAACTTTACTCTTGGCTCAGCATATACTAAGATGAGTTGTGTGAGAGTTTTGAAAAAATCTTAATTTCATGATACTCTGTCAGGAGTTGTTTATGCTGTATGTGTTTACCACCCAGTGGTTGTGCCGTGAGCTTCAGCCTATCTAAAATTCCAAGGTTCTTTATTCACATGAGTACATATAGCAACCAAAAAAGTGCTATATTTTAGCCCAAAGATGTGGCCTTAATCAAACAACTGCTTGATAAAGGCCACATCTTTAGGCTGAAACGTTGCACTTTTTCATTTGCTTTTTTGTACTCATGTTAATAAAGAACCTTGTAATTTTGGATATGCTGTTGCCCAATTAGCTTTTTTTTGGATCTTTGGTTTGTACAGTAGGGACTAACTCCTCTTTTGGGCATGGTGTTGTATTCCATCTTGTCCATGTTTTTTCTTTTTTATATTAGGTGTGGATAGCAGTGCTGCTTTCAATACACTTTGTTTAGCGTGAACCACAGCCTGTCAATGGTATTGCAATGTATTGAATTTGTACTATGAGAAAGTGGAGCCCTCACTGAAATTCATAGAAAAGTAAAAGTAGGCACATCTGTACATTAAGGGTGCAGAAGAGACAGATGTCAGTAACCATGAGCGTTAGAGGCACAATACGGTTTTGAAATCCCAATATCCTGTAACCCCCACCAGCATCATCCCCCTACTTGTCACATCATCTACTCCCTAATTTTAGCACATAACACAGATGTTTACAGCTGGGACATGTGGATGTTTTATTAAAGCCCGCTTGATGTATTGCTTTGCAGTGTCAGGGGATAATGGCATGCACGTTCTAGTAAATATGGGATGCATGTGTTTCATTGCCGTTGGGTCCTTGTTTGTGAATAGATGGAGAAATAAGCCAAAAGATTATGCAGATTGTCGAAGCCAGATAAATGGGATAACATAGGTTTCAGGATATGTGACCTTCAGCTTGTGCTGTCCAGTAACCAGAGGTGTAACATGACGTTACTAGACCCCAGTGCAACATTAGTAACAAGATCGTCACCTACTATGGACGTGACTAATGTTGCTTGAATAGTTCTCTGCTTTGCGAGCAGTTCAGCTGAAATTGTCTCAAAATTCTGGTTTAGAACATTCCAAAAGTCTATGGGGTTGGGCGTCTCCAAATTGCAAAGGAACACCAGTAAACATCTGGGGGACATCTGGAAAATCATAGAGTTAAGGTTAAGTCCAACCTTAAAGGGGTGTCTCACCATGCTAAGCCTAAACTTCACAACCGGTTATAAGCTCCCACTGCCTGGTCAGGCTGTGGGCGGTTCTGCAGTAATGACTGACCATTCAGCTCTGCTGTTCCTAGCTGAGCCTGTTACATTGACATGAGTACAGGAGGTTTGAAAACTGTAGTACACAAGGCTACAGAGCTCAAAAGTTTGTCAGTAACATAGATAAACAAACTCCTGTGCTACTGATAAGACACCGAAGAGGGTGACATCGCCATAGGTGGACAGGACAGCTGGAGCAATGAGAGAAGTGGTCAGTAACTTAGAGGAACTTGAGTACACTAGCAGAGAATAAAATCTTTATCACCTAAGCGAAGAAAATCAGAACAGCAATGTGTTTGATAATAGCCTTCATTTACCTTTGTCTATATGTTTAAAGCTGATCAATGTGGTGAGAAAACTCCTTTAATCCTTACCCTTGGATTAGGGTTAGGGCTTGGATTGAACTAACCTTAACCCTAACCCTTAAGTTTCCCAATGCTTCCTCAGATGTTCCCCAGGTTTTGTTTAGATGTTATCTAGGGTCAGCATTGGAGTAAATGTGAGTGAAAAGGTTAGGGTTGATTTTAATTTTTTTTCTTCTTATTTTTGCTAAAACTCTATTGGAGTGGCTGAAATTCAGGTCAAATTTACACAACATATAAAGCTGTTTTTGTCAAAGCTATTGAGGGCCCATCTTAATTTGCAATGGGGCCTTATGAAGTCTAGATATCAGTATTCTAAATGGCTCATGTTGGGCATGTTGATACTGTTGATCAATTGTAAGATGTCTTCTTGGTCTTGTGATGTCAAAATGTGAACAGCAGGATGAGGAGGACGGTTTAAGTTTCAATTCAAATTGATCCTCTTAATTTATTGGGTGATTCAGGGATCAAACACCTGTTGTGAATTTTGCCATTAAAGGGGTTGTCTCATTTTACTGTTTCATAGAGTCGGCAGCAGCTTTCATTCATGCATCCTGTCACTTCCTGGTCAAACTGTGGGTAATTAGTATATAAGCTCCCTGTATTCAGACTTCTGCTAATTAGTCTAGATAAGATAAACAATCTCCTGCTACCAAGTCCAGAGAAGCTTCTGAGCTAAAGTAAACCGTTTTTAATTAGTGTCTTTTGTCTGAATGATCAGATAACACACAAGCTCTCAAGCTGCCTGCAGTTCTGTGCTGTGACCTGTGTGATGACATCACTCCCACACATCTCACATCAGATGGGAGGAAGCAGCAGAAGAAGAGCAAACAGTTTGGTAACTAGAGAAACCTGAAAGCCATCATCGTCCAGCCATTGAGCTGTAAATATGGCCTTTGTAGTGTGTTGTGAGTAAGTAATGTCTGATCTTTTGTATGTTTTTTCCTGTAAATTGTTAGTGTAAGGACTCGCAAGACATGAGGACCGTTGACAACGGTTGCGAGCTTTTGTACCGGGGCCCATGTACCAACTAATACCTCATCATTAACATTTTTCCAGTATGTTATATTTTTTATCTGCCCAAAAATGCTGGGGAGCGGGGGGTGCCTGTATTATGTGTTGGACACCCAGAAAGTGCTGGGCAACCCACCTAATCTAATAGTATGGACGTCACTAATAGGTTGTAAGCTAGCATGGTGTACCACATGTATCTGTATTTATGGAACCCTTCTGTATCGCCTTATTTATATGTAGTATACTGTGGCTTTTCTGCGTGTCAATGTGCGGTTTTTAATCATCTTATTGTCCCTCTAGTGGTGGGGTGTGTGAGTTGCTGCTCATTAATCAACTGCACCTGTTTATTTTTCCCAAGTAGCATATAGGCCAGAGTTGCCTGCTACTGGGTTTAGTCTAGTATAGCCATTGAGCTGTGAATATGACCTTTGTAGTGTTTTTTCCATATTCCTTTACCAGCCTGATGTACGTCAAATGTCGGTAAGGGGTTAATTAAAAATATTTTACCGTTTTGCACCTACAGCTTTTCTGCAGACCTATATGATCCTATAGTCAAATCGTATCCATCTGTTCCTACTGGTTGCTAAGCTTTCGAATTGTGTGATTTAATTGTATGTAGTCTATTACCAGGTTACATAGGTCTGCATAGGAGCTGTAAACCCAAAACGGTGAACAATTTTAGTTTAGCCCAAATACGTTATTTTTCATTTTAGATGCAGTGAAGCAAATACAATGAAGGTTGATGTTCTCTTTAAAGATATTGACCTGAATTAATAAATATTCCTGGCTGATATATGATCGGCATCCTGCATTGGCTGCACAGACCCAGCTCTGAGGACATCAGAGACCATTGGGGTTGCTTTGACCAGGAAACGTCCTGTCCAGATCCCGACACAATGGTCTCGTTTCTATGGTGTGTTTATCAGTCCTCCACAGCTGCTCAGAGCATTTAAATGATTAAATCACATTTATCTTCCACTGAACACCTGGGACTCCCGATAGGAGCGAGATACGGATCAATTACCGAATGACACAATTGTCAAGTGTTTACAAGCAGTGGGGCCAAATATTTTACATTTGTTATGCACCTGAGCCGCGGCGCACACAAAAATACTGTCAGCAAGACAACGCGATGGAATATTAAAGTAATATATCAACATAATCTTGGCGTAGTAACTACAATTCATGGTAACGCTAAGGGCTCTTGACCTAAAATCAAAAATATAAGGGTGTCGTGAGGCGATGTGATTTTAATTTTGTTTATGGATGGTTCGTAATGACTCCAATGATGAATATGAAGCAGCTATAATGGGATATTATGTGAAATTTGATCATATAAAGGAATATTTCTGACATGAACTTTATGGCACATTCATAAGATATGACATAAATGTCTGATAGATGTGGAGAGTAGGAATCCTCTGACTGCTGTGTCCAAGATGAGGATGAACAGGTGGCCCGGCTCTCTCCATATACTTCTATTGAAGTTACGGAAACAGCCTTCATGCAGAGCCATCTTAATAGCATTGTGGGCCCCTGGCCATAGCATTGCACTGGTCCCTGCCCAAAAACATGACATCACACCTGAGGTCCTAAAGCAGTGTGTCTCAACTCCAGTCCTCAGGACCCACCAACAGGCCAATTTTTCAGGATTTCCTCAGTATTGCACAGTTGATGTAATTATTGTCAGTGCATTATGTGGGAGATCCTGAAAACATGACCTGTTGGTGGGTCCTGAGGACTGGAGTTGAGAAACACTGTCCTAAAGCATGCCCATATCATCACACCAACTATGTCGGGACCCAATTCTGATGACCTGTTGGCAGTCTGCAGCCTAAAAAACCAACCAGCAGGGCAGGGAGCTGATGGCTTCATTCAACGCCATAGTTCTTAACTGTTTGCACATCCTAAGAATAGAAAATCAGCTACATAAGTAGCCCCGACCCAGGAATCCATTCACAACCTAAGGCCCCTATGTTTGTGGAGCCCCTGGGCAACTGCCTAGTGTGCCCAATGGAAAAGATGGCCCTGCCTTCATGTCACAAGCCGCGCCTGCTTATGCTGCTGCTTACTTCTACGGTGCTATACCACCCAGTCTGACTTCTCGCTAGTAAATTGCCCTGGACCTCTCTTATTTAAAGCTCCAGTACACTCTTCCAATCTGTTCTTATCACAGGTCTCCAGTCAATTTACAGGAGTGTTCCCATCTTGCACTTTGATGGCTCATCGATAGGAAATGCAGCGAAAGTCTGGTAGGTGTGAGTCCCATGATTGGGATTCGCACCTATTTAGGGAATGGGTTCTGGAAAGCATTGGTTTAAAATGAAGAGCCGGTCTCGCTTGCACACGACTCTCCATTCTGTTTAATGAGCGTTCCCAGTACAGGTGAGTGATGTTTTTTGGCTGTACTCCAAACTCCCAAAGAACAGGACAGAGTCATGCACAAGAGTGACCGGCTTTCCATTCTGAGCCAACACTTTTAGGGACCCCTTCCCAAGGAAGGTGCGGATCCCAGTGGTGGGACCTACACCTATCAGACTTTAATGGCATATCTTATCGATAAGCCATCAATGTATAGGATAGGAACATCCCTTTAAGAAACACTTCCACTTCTTCTGTGCCTGATCTTCAAATGGTTCCAGCATTTCATAGCAACATGTGTATGTTGATTCCTGGTATTGACATCGGCTTGTCCTTGTACAACCTGCCTGCTGCCTGCCCTGACCTTTGGCTTGTCTTTGACCTTGCAAGAACTCTGCATGCCTTGATCCTCTGCCTGACCTGCTTTGTCTTGTCTACTCCCCTAATACTGTGTCTGTAGGTCAGCTGTAGCTGCAGGTAAGCTTCAACAATTTTTCGTCACACTTTCATTTAAACTTAAAGACAAACACAGGTGGGATCCACCATAGGACGTTCCTCAAACTCCCAAACTCCGGTAAATCCTTAATTGCACATAGACCTTATGTATATTTTAAACAGTTAATATTTATTAATACATATACAATCCAAACTTAGCAGATAAATAATCTAAATACTGGTAGAAAACGTCATTCTTCATTGATTAGCAGTCCATAAGCTGGCAGTGAAAAGATGAAATTCGACATGCATGAATGGGACTGCCCCAGTTTTCTGCTGTACTTTGCGGCCAAAAACCTGTCGCTATTCAGTCTTATAGATGTATAAACAGTTGCATGCTGAAACTTGGTGCAATCTGCACCAGACAGGACACTTTTTAGTGTGTCAAGTTTTCAGGGGTGTGCGTAGCGCCATAGTCATACGATTGCGCCAAAGTTTGGCGCAAAATGTACAAACGTGCCAAAGTTTGGCACACAACTGTCATACAAATCCATACCAGTTTCAAAGTGGTATGCCTGAGACAAATTTTGCCGTAGAGTAGGACACGTGTGTAAAGTGCAGTGAGACACTTTCATACATACTGGCGCCTTCTACACTCCTCTAAAGGGATTTAAAACTGCCGTGTCTGTGCCAGGTTTCACACATGTCGTCCTATGTCCATATAGCTAGCTGGAGATAACCCTGACCAGAGAGCGATTCCCACACTTGTGCGCAACATTTCAAAGCGCGGAGGTTGACAAAGAAGACTCCACCCTTCAAAATGTTGCGCACAAGTGTGGGAATCGCTCTCTGGTCTGTTGCCATATCCAGCTACTTATATGAACTTACCTATATGAACTCAGGGCTTCAGAAAAGAGGCGCCCCCACGCCAGTTTTAAGGCGCATTAAATGAGTGTATAGTGCGCCTGAATGAATAAATGAATCTGTCAAACATCTGGCGTATGGTATATCTTGCACAGTATAATTGCACCCTTTTAACCCTTAAAAGGGACACCTGCAAATGTGCTGTACCATACATTGTACAGCATAAATCGGTGAGCATATATTTACCACCTGTTAAACGTATTCTCAACAGTATTACACTATTTGCGCTCTATTTTCTTTCCTCTTCTCGGACCTGCAAACTGTGTGGAGTCTCCAGCAGTGCGCAAGAATTAAGAATCACAGGAGCCTAGTAAAATTGATGAGCCTAATATAGGCGCATAGCGTATCCTTGCTAGCATATCTGATACAGCAACTTTTGGCGCATTCAAATGTGTTGTGCCTGGCGTATAATGCGCTTAGTTTTGGTATATTAGAGTTCATTTATATAGAGAATAGGGCCTCAACAGTATTTTTGCGTAAAAACACCAAAAAAATGGTGCAGCCCTAATGGGACATGTTGCCCTTAAAGGGGTTGTCTCACTACATTGATTCCTCTTACCACAGTCCTGTTTTCTTGGTTTCATTTTGAATTCAGGAGCGTGTTTACTGGCTTCAGCTAGGCTGTAGTAGAAGCCAGGTTTGTAGCTATAGCAACCAGCACTGACAGCCTATCAGGAGAGATCAAACGGGTCTGTAGCTATAGCAACCAGTGATGGCAGCCTATCAGGAGAGATCAAACAGGTCTGTAGCTATAGTGACCAGTGCTGGCAGCCTATCAGGATAGATCAAACAGGTCTGTAGCTATAGTGACCAGTGCTGGCAGCCTATCAGGATAGATCAAACAGGTCTGTAGCTATAGCAACCAGTGCTGGCAGCCTATCAGGATAGATCAAACAGGTCTGTAACTATAGCGACCAGTGCTGGCAGCCTATCAGGAGAGATCAAACAGGTCTGTAGCTATAGTGACCTGAGGAGCTGATGCAGCCCATACAAGAGGGGATATCTCAGAATAGGTAGGACACTATTAATGGACATATGTTGCAAAGTGACTTGTTTTTGCAAGATCTTTAACATAAAAAGCAGCAATCCTTGTAGTGAGACAACCCCTTTAATGTTTTCACTGTCAGTTTATGGACTGCTAATCAATGAAACATACACGGATCTCCTTCAACATTTGCTGCAAGTATTTATAACATTTATCTGCTAACTTTGGATTGTGTATGCATTAATAAATAGTAACTGTTTAAAACATACATAAGGTCTATGTGCATTGTGCAATTAAGGAGTTTGACACCGCTGCCCTATAGCTAATACAGGCCGGTATTTTATCGTCTTTCAAAGGTTTTGGGGGACGGTTCTGTCTATAGTTTTTGGCTTCACCCGTCCCCCATAACCATTGAATTGTACAGCTTCCAAACAAAAACGGAGCGGAAGATTGTGCGTGCGCCACGTTTGTTGAAAATCTGTTCAGTGTAGACTACTGAATGGATGTTCTTTTAAAGTCTATGGGGATGGTTTCATGTTAGTTTTAAGGCGGTTTCCAAATGTGCAAACTGTCTGAAAACCAAGAAACCCTGCCGTGTGGACGGACCCTAAGGCTACATTCACACAGCATACTTTTTCTTGGAATACGTGACAGAAATAAAAGGCATACCTTCAGATTTCTGCCTGAATTTTGTTTGTTTTTTTATAGATTTTGCTGCATTTTAGGTTGTGTTCTGGCTTCTGATGTGCAGGGATGCAGTTTATATTTCACATTGTGAACCCGGCCGTTTCTTCCCATTCCTATGAAATCCGATGTGGAATATGCGCTAGGATTCTCGTTATGTCAGCGCATCCTCAGGATGTGTATAGGGAGCCCTAAAGAAGTGTATAGCATTTACAGTAAAAATCTTCAGGTCTATTATATTATCTATTAAAGCACAAATTGTAAAAAGAGAGTTAGAGTATAAATAGAGACAGCTGGATATATACGACGCATCAAGGAGACCTACGGATCTCCTCCGGCACAGCAATAACACGGTTACAGTCACAGCTGTCTGCTCTTCAGGCGCTGTATGGTAACGCAGAGAAATTCAGGATGATTCAGGCCTGATTCCAGGGATCTTAAAGGGACAGTCCATTCAAATGAGGAATGTATATGTTTACGGAGTAGAAAAGATTTCTTACTTTACTTGTTGCTTAAACCATTTATATAATTATATCTCTTCTTTTTTTTTCCATATAAGACGACAGAAGATCATTGTTCATTCTGGTCCCAAATGGTTTGTCATCCAGCTCTCTCAGACTACTATGGCAAACCTATAGCGGTCCCTTAACATCCAATATTAATCAGTTATAGGACAACCATTAAATTTTTTCATAAATACAAAACCAAAAACCAGAACTTGAGTAAAAAATATGAAACATTTTTCCCTATTTTTTTAATATAATAATGCAAAATGAAGCAGATACTAATCCAGATAGTGTTTCCTTATATGTAACATCAGAAACATCTTTTTGCTCTTCACTAACATGTTTAAAGATTTCTCGCTGATTTCCAGCCTGTCTCGAATCGGTACATTTTAAAGCGCAGTCCCCTCTACGCCTGTCCCCGCCTGCCCTCACACACTGGCGGGGCCCGGGGACTTTACACCGCATGTATGAGCGCACCTCGGGCGCCGACATGAGGCGCAGCTTTCACGTTCGAGCACTCGAAAACGAGCGCTCCGACGCGGCGAGATTCATACATGTCGCCCTAAAAGTTAAAAATTTATAAATGTCAGATAAGTGCCATGTAAATAGGTAGATCCCCATTAGGTAGGTAAACAGGGCCTTCCTCCATTAATTTGGTAGGTAGACAGGGCCTACCCCTGTAATTAGCCAGTGGGGCCCCCTTGGGGCTGTCCCCAGTAACTTGCCGGGTAGCTGGGGCTGCCCCCAGTAACTAGCCGGGTAGCTGGGCTGCCCCCATAATCCCCCAGGTAGCTGGCTGCCCCCAGTAATTGCCATAGCTAGGGCTGCCCCCAGTAATTGGGCCATGAAGGGCCCATAATTAGCTATGTAGGCCAGTAATTAGCCACTAGGCCAGCAATTAGCCAGCTAGGGCCGGGGGCAGTAATTAGCCAGGTGGGGCCAGTAAAGCAGGCCAGTATAAGGTAAAAGGAAGGCTATTATAAATTTGGCAGGGCCCTATTAGGCAGGCAGGGCCAGTTATAGGAGGCAGGACCAATAAGGGAACCCGCCAGGGCCCGACAGGCATTTATAGGAGCAGGGCCAGTATTTGGCAGCAGGGCCATTTTTCAGGTTAGCAGGGCCATTTACAGACCAAAGGGCCCTTTATAGTAAGCAGGCCAGTATATAAGGGAGAAGGGCCACTTTAAGGTAGCAGGCAGAAATAGAGGGAGGGCCCGTATATAGGGAGACAGGGCCATTTATAGATAGGCAGGGCCAGTATATAGGCAGACGGGGCCATTTATAGGTAGACAGGGCCAGTATATAGGCAGACAGGGCCAATTATAGGTAGGCAGGGCCAGTAATTTAAGGCAGACAGGGCTATTTATAGGTAGGCAGGGTCAGTATATAGGCAGACAGGGCCATTTATAGGTAGGCAGGGCCAGTATATAGGCAGACAGGGCCATTTATAGGTAGGCAGGGCCAGTATATAGGCAGACAGGGCCATTTATAGGTAGGCAGGGCCAGTATATAGGCAGGCAGGGCCACTTATAGGTAGGCAGGGCCATTATTTAGGAAGGCAGGGCCACTTATAGGTAGGCAGGGCCAGTAAATAGGCAGGCAGGGCTAGTAGTTTAAAGAAAATAAATAAAAACAATACTCACCTGATGTCTCTGCTTTCTCTTCTCTCCTTGGCCGGAGGCCGCTGGCAGCAGAGTGCGGGCCGCGCAGCCAGGCGTGCAATGACGTTGTCACATCGCGTCCCTGCTGTGCGGCCTCCTGGGAGGTGAACGGCCGGGATCAGTATCCTTAATAGTGCCATCTTTCTACTAACTAATATGCAAAAAAAACCCTCACCTCTCCGGCCAAGTAGTTTGTTCATTCGGCTACTCTCCGGTGTAGACAGCATGATGTAGTAATGTCATCGCACCTCCCGACTTCTATTAGGCCGTGAACCTAAAGCAGCCTGTGGCCTATAAAAATAATTGGTGAGGCATGTATGGAACCAATTGCTCCCTGCTTACATGTTTGCATGTCCTTTGGATGCTCATACAGTTTAAAAGCAGCAATGAACCAAAATCGAGAACATGTGCCCTGGATTTTCAGGCCAGCCATGCTAAAGACCGTCCAAAACAGTGGGAGAGCCCCCGGAATCTAGGACTGTCCTACTGGATCTGGAATGGTTGGGAGTCATGCTCTAGGTTATTCATAACTCAAACCAGCAAGTTTGATGCTATATAAATACTTGCAAATCGACACCTTTGTACAAGATTACTGGTTAGTGAATGAAAATACTGTACAAAATATCCTCCAGTCATGGGTGCAGCAATATGGGGTGCCAGGCAGTTGCATTCAGGTCCTGCTGTCATAGTGGGCCCTAAGGCAGCTCTGACAAACACATTAAAGGGGTTGTCTCGCTACAAGGATTGCTTTTTATGTTGAAGACTTTGCAAAAACAAGTCACTTTGCAATATATGTCCATTAACAGGTCCTACCTATTCCTAGATATCCCCTCTTGTATGGGCTGCATCAGCTCCTCAGGTCACTATAGCTACAGACCTGTTTGATCTCTCCTGATAGGCTGCCAGCACTGGTTGCTATAGCTACAGACTTGGCTTCTACTGCAGCCTAGTAGAAGCCAGTAAACACGCCCCTGAATTCAATATGAAACCAAGAAAACAGGACTGAAGTAAGATGAATCGACGTAGTGTGACACCCCCTTTAAAGCTGCACCTACACGGCAAGGACAAAATACTGGTTGGATCAGATAAAATCAGAATCTGACTCAGTATTTTACACTCTTTGGGACGTTTTTGGCTCAGTTTTTTTGCCACGGTTTTTGGATTTCTCACATTTTTCACTGTAAATCCTACAGAAGAATGTACATGTTCCAAGCTTTTTGCAGCTCGGATTTTCTATTAAGGTTGATGGAGATAATAATAATAATAATAATCTTCATGTATATAGCGCCAACATATTCCGCAGCACTTTACAATTTAGGGGGTATAAGTACAAACAGAAACAAACATAATACGGAAAAAGCTACTTACAGATCAGACACAAGGGGCCACATGAATGAAATAGTTTTGGTCCAAAACTCACTTTTGTCCCCATATGGGGAAAAAGTGAGTTTTAGACCTAAACAGTTTCATACGTGTGGCCCAAGGTGTGAGGGCCCTGCTTGCAAGAGCTTACAATCTAATAGGGTGTGTGGGTAAGACAAAGGGTGAGCAGTGCTCAGTTTACACAATGGTCCTGCCATGTTGCATAAATAAGGTGGTTTACATTAAAAAAACAAAAAAAAAACTGCCACCCAGACCATACATCCATATACAGATAAGTGCCTGTGAGTGCCCAAGTGCAGGGAGTGACAGAAGTGTATGTGACCTAAAGCGGGGGGTTAGCACTTAGGGATCTTGATAGGCCTGTGTAAGAAGATGTATTCTCAGGGCCCTCTTAAAGCTTTGACGGTTGTGAGTGTGCCTGATCGTACGGGGTAGCTTGTTCCAGAGAACTGGTCTGATCAGGCCTTCGTCTGTCAGTGCCTACATTTTTTGTGCCAATTTTTTAAGTGACAGCTTTTTGAAGTGATGAATTATGACAGAATTTGATAGAGCACTCATAATTGTCTCTGCTCCCATCCGATTGCTTTTGTTTTTCTCCACAGGTATGTCTCTCTGCTGTACTACAATTGCCCGCATCACATCATATAGTCTCAAAAAAAAATGGGAGTCTAGCAAGAGAACAAAGAGTGACTTTTAATGACTATATTTACTATTTTGCCATAGGCAAATATAGTTCTCAATCTATAAAGCACTAAAACTTAACTTTTATTATGTATAACACTTAACCTCGATACACACTATCAGGTTTTTAAATAGTGTGTATCAGGGTTAAGTGTTGTACATAATAAAAGTTAAGTTTTAGTGTTTTATAGATTGAGAACTGATAGAGTTTAAGTTTGCCTATGGCAAAATAGTAAATATAGCATCTCATCATAGCTTCTGTTATATTTCATTGTCCTGTCCTATGTTTCATGGTATGTCTCTCTGCTGCACTACAATTACCAGCATCTCATCATAGCTTCTGTTATATGTCATTGTCCTGTCCTATGTTTCATGGTATGTCTCTCTGCTGTACTACAATTGGCAGCATCTCATCATAGCTTCTGTTATATTTCATTGTCCTGAGATGGTTTACAGTTGGATGTTGACCGAAATCCATGTCAAAATCCGACTGTGAAACCATGTCGTAAAGATGGGCCCTAACAAGACACCAGTAAATGGCACATGGTAGCTTGGGAGCTTGTTCAGATTTTGCATTAGGAACACGAATTTCAAGTCATGTCTGTGGCTCCAATGAGAGGCCAACATGATCACCCCGTCCTCTTTGGTAGGACTATTGGTTAAAAAAAACTACTAGCAATATCCGCAATGCCTAAGGGTACAGCTATCTTAAAATATAACCTTTAATGATATCACATAAAAAAAAAAAATATATATATATATATATATATATATATATATATACACTCCCCGGGCCCACTTATTAGGTCCCCCTGTCCAACTGCTCGTTAACACTTCATTTCTAATCAGCCAATCACATGGCGGCAACTCAGTGCATTTAGGCATGTAGACATGGTCAAGACAATCTCCTGCAGTTCAAACCGAGCATCAGTAGGGGAAGAAAGGCTATTTGAGTCCTTTGAACGTGGAAATGGTTTTTGGGTGCCAGAAGGCTGGTCTGAGTATTTCAGAAACTGCTGATCTCCTGGGATTTCACGCACAACCATCTCTAGGGTTTTACAGAGAATGGTCCGAAAAAGAAAAAACACCAGTGAGCGCAGTCCTGTGGGGGGAAATGCCTTGTTGAATCCAGAGGTCAAAGGAAATGGGCAGACGGGTTTCGAGCTGATAGAAAGGCAACAGTGACTCAAATAGCCACCCGTTACAACCAAGGAGGCAGAAGAGCACTCTGAACGCACAGTACGCGAACTTTGAGGCAAAATGGGCTACGCAGCAGAAGACCACACCGGTGCCACTCCTTTCAGCTAAGAAACAGGAAACTGAGCTCCAATTTGCCCAAGCTCATCGAAATTGGACAGTAAAGATTGGAAAAACGTTGCCTGGTCTGATGAGTCTCGATTTCTGCTGCGACATTCGGATGGTAGGGTCAAATTTGGCTCAACAACATGGAAAGCATGGATCCATCCTGCCTTGTATCAACGGTTTCAGGCTGGTGGTGGTTTGGTGTCCATGGTGTGGGAATATTTTCTTGGCACTCTTTTGGCCCCCTTGGTACCAAATTTAGCATCGTTTTCAACACCTTGGGAATCTATCCACGAAGAATTGAGGCAGTTCTGAAGGCAAAAGGGGGTCCAACCCGTTACTAGCATGGTGTACCTAATAAAGTGGCCGGTGAGTGTATATATATATACACCAAAAAGTAAATAAACACGGCAAGCAAAAAGCAGAGTACTCACCCCGAAAAGGGCGACCCCGTGCTGGAACACCCTACCTATACCTTACAATGCTACAAAGGGAACATACAAGCATAAAGCAAAAACATATATAAAGAAAGACATAACACAACAATGGCAACGAAGAGTGACTTATCTAAAATAGTGACAATAAAGACGCACCAACGATAGAACAGACATACGACAACTCTAGTGACAATACAAAATATTCGACGCGTTTCTCCCACCAATCTTGTGGGTTCATCAGGGAACAATTGGTATGTCTATACATAAATACATGTTATGCTTATGTCCCTTCAAGAAGATAATACAATATGGAAATATAACAGGTAGTTATATCTTTGGGCTTCTCCTGACCAACATTTTTATAGGAGGTTGTAGTTTTTTGTTGTGTTGTTAGGACTATTGGTAAGTCAGACACCTGCATGTATTTCCATAGCTTTTTAAAAAAAATACTAGATACTGTTGATTTACATGGGTCTTTTAGCCTTGGCCTTTTTTTACTATGCTAATCTTCTCAATGGTTAAAAGGTGGAGCCTTATTTCCAAGACCACACCCATTTTTATTTTGTCACACCCCTTTTCTTTCTGGTGCTACATGTTTTGCTACATATGGAGAAGGCCCTTGTAATATAGGAACATTTAAACAGGACCTGTAATCCAAGGGAAGTGATGAATCCAGCACTCAGAAAAAAATATTTATATTTATTTCATTAAAGTTAAAAAAAAAAATTTTTAAATGGAAATCCTGGAAATCAGCAGACCGTTTCACAACCCCCTGCCTTAGTTGTTATTTCCAGCACAAACTTGCCATGAAAACTAATTTTTTGAATTTTAATGAAATAAACACAAGGTTTTTATTAATATTTTCTTCTGAGTGCTTCACCACTTACCTTGGATTACATGTAATATAGACCTAGATCACTGCTCACATGTATCCCGGACCTTGGCCATACAAACTCTTTTTTTTTAGGGCTTCCATTGATTTTAGTGGAAGGCACTCCCAATGATTAAGCGGGATAAAAATTTTTTTATAATTTTTAAACTTAGCATGGTAAAAAAAGTTGTAGAATTTGCAGTTCGCAGCGGGGGAGGGGCGCCAAACCTGAATCAAAGACTTATGTTGAATAGAAATTTTAATTGTAATTTGACAGATTAGTCTTTGCCTGGAGTATCGTCTTACTCGCCTTCTTCAACGACTGTTGATTAAATTAATTTCTTTGAACTGTCGTGTAACGCCAAACTGGTTAATTAATGCCGACGGAGGCATCTGCCATCCCTCAACTGCGAGACGGAAGAGAGAAGAGACGCGAAAGGTCTACAGAGAAAGAGTTCTATTTGTAACCTGTATATGTCATATTTAATAACCAGACATGTCTCCTCTGGACGTGCCAAGGTGGCTGCCTGCAATTTTTTGTTTGTTCAAGTGTGGGTAAAGTTTGGTAATTTCTAGGCTTTTGGCGGCACTCAGGGGTGTCGATAGGGCAGTACTGGTAGTACTCCTCTCAAGGGCCCTAAGCAAATAAAAAAAAGGGGGGGGCAATGATATGGTGCAACAAAGAAATTTTAAAAATGCGGGGGCCCATTGCTTTGTGCACAAAGCCCCGGGCTTGCGCTTTTGCCGGGCGCATTTCCCCCCCCCCCCAGTGCCTGCGAGTTGCGTGGCGACCCGCATGTCGCGATCCAGTGTCATACTTACCCGGCCGCGCTCCTGCTCTTCCCTCTCTGCTGCCGGTCGGTGTGTGCGCTCCCATTCCCTAGGACGTGGGCGCGCCGGCTCTTTGACATTTAAAGGGCAAGCCCGCCGGTAATTGGTTAATTGCCGGACGCTGTCCCTATATATTCCGGTCACTTCCCTTTTTTCCCCGCTTTATGCATCTGCCCACGAGAAACGCCCCTTTAAGCCTTTTATCACTTACCGTGTTCCAAACCCCTTCCCAAAATTTTAAACCCCCATGAACCTTCACCACCCGTCCCTGACCTTCTCCCGTCCCCGACAAAGAGTTTGCCTTTACGTCTTGTACCTCACTGCCCCAACTGCATCCGCAAGCAATCCTCAGGGATGATCTGGTGGAATCCCGCCGCAGAAGTCCCCCCCCGCTTTGCGGGGGGCTCTAGAATACCGGACCCATTTAGACTCCGCTCCCAGCGTCCTAACCACCCTTGGGTGGTCCAGTGTTCCACTTTCCCACCGCTTTTTCCCTTGGGCGTATGAGCCCGAATAATATTGGCAGCCTTGGTGGCAGTCAAGAGGGCAGAGTTCCAAAAAATTTTTCAGGACCCCATACGCCCCAAAACATTGGGCCCTCCCCTTTTTAGTTCCTGCCGGGAAACCTTCAGGGGCACCTTTTTCTATAAAATTTGATCAGAGCCCCTGATAAAAGTACTGCCTTAATGGTACCCCTGCCTGGGGGGGTGGGTTTAAATGTGCTGGAATTATGAAGGCAGCTATGCACGCTCCTATTCCTTCACTGCATTGTATTATGCTTCTGTCCAAAGAGATACAGTAAAGGTGATATCTAGGGCAACATGCCAGATTCGACAGCAACATTTTTTGGGTGTATTTTGCACCAAAAAACTGTTGTAGCTCTATTCTATATATGTATGAACAGTCGTCACAAAACAGGGGCAGTTTGACCAGAGGGGACGTTTGGGTAAAAAGGGGCCCAAAAATTGCCCAAGATATGCTGTGCATGCATGGGGATACCCCATGCCCAAATTTTTGAAAACCACTTACAGATTCAACATTTGGGTGCACTTTTCACACATTTTGGGGGTCAGTAGAACGGGCGTGCCAATAGCCGGGGTCTTTGAGCCCAACTTTTTGCGCACCCCGTTCATACATTTTAAAAAACCCTGCCGCTTTATCGGGCGCACAAACCCTAGCGAAAGGGGCTATTTTTAAACTTCCCACAGAATTTCTAGGCGCATTACAGCTGGAACATGTAGAGCACTTTCAAAGTGGTTTACCTGAGTCAGAAATGTCGTGTTAGCGCTAGAATGCGCCTGATTTATAAATCAGCTATACAATACATGGAAATCTCCAAAGAAGCATTTATACTATCTATCATACATGAAAAAAAACAAAAACAAAAAACTTTGAGATTCTTAGTTCACACGTTTTGATCAAAAAATGTTTAAGCCACCCACAGCTTATAACATGATCTCAGGTCGGGTGGTCTTATGCTATCTTTACCTCTCAATAGAGCCAAATTCAGACTTCTCATAGGGTCAACCGACCTCCATTATCCAGAGAGAAAAATAAAAGACACCAACCTTGCAAACATGCTGCACTGATATAACAGGCTGTGAAGTGGGCGGAGTGCAGGAAACCAAAATGGAGGCATCCCTTGCTCCCTATATAGATTAAAAGTAGTATATGCCAAATACAACGTATAGTTCTGCACAAAAAAAAATTTCTGAAAAAACACAATGTGAACCTGGGTGCCACTGGCAGGGTTGCGTGTATATATATATATATATAATATAATATATTATATATATATATATATATATATATATATATATATATATATATATATATATATATATATATATATATGCCACAACCCTGCCAGTGGCACCCAGGTTCACATTGTTTTTCAGAAATGTTTTTTTTGTGCAGCACAATACGTTGTATTTGGCATATACTACTTTTAATCTATATAGGGAGCAAGGGATGCCTCCATTTTGGTTTCCTGCACTCCGCCCACCTTCACAGCCTGTTATATCAGTGCAGCATGTTTGCAAGGTTGGTGTCTTTTATTTTTCTCTCTGGATAATGGAGGTCGGTTGACCCTATGAGAAGTCTGAATTTGGCTCTATTGAGAGGTAAAGATAGCGTAGGACCACCCGCCTTGAGATCACGTTGTAAGTCGGGGGTGGCTTAAACATTTTTTGATCAAAACGTGTGAACTAAGTTTTTTTTTTTTTGTTTATAAATCAGGCGCATTCTATGCCAGTACAATGCGCACGAAATTTGGTGTGTTAAATGCATCTTGAAACTGGCATGGCCGCGCCTCTTTTCTGACATGTTGCCCTTAGTCTTTTAAAACTGATGGGCTGTCCTCGGGATTGTTGGGGAGTCAACCCCTGCTGATCAGTTGATTGAGGGGGCTGCAACTTCTTCAATGTTTACATTTAGGGGATCTTGTCTGGATTCTGAATTTATTTAGTTGGTCCGGTCTTAGGTCTGTATTAAAAAGATCTAGTCTGGGTTCTGTATCTGTACTCACTGACAAAAAAATACATAGAAATGACAGATACTGGAGCTATCGGTATGCAATCCTGCCTCAGATGTAGATGATTGCAGGTGTGATCTGATTAGACTCTAGGTGTTGCCACAAGAGAAAGTAAAAGTGCTTCCCTGTAAAATGGTTCTCAGAGGCTAAATTTGGGTAGTGTACCTCTTGGTAACTGAATGGGCCCTTTTAACATGCCTACCGTGCCTGAAAGACATTTGCCAATTGGAAAAACTTTGGGGTGCTCATTAGACACAGAAGCGGGGTGGCGTTTTGTAAAATATTCCTCCTAAGGGTTTTAAAAACCAAGTTTTAGGAGGTGTCGGGGCAGTAGTTACATGAGGGCATAAATTGCTGGATTTGAACTTCTTGGCCCTATTTTAAAAAAAGCTGCACCCAGGGGCCCCGGGGTTTTTTTCCGTGCAACGATATTGGACTGTCATTTTAGTGAGCGGTATGACGCATTATTTAAATTTTACGGGGGGGACACTGGTGACGGGGCCCGCAAAGGGGCAGTACAACCGGTACTGCTGTACCGGGCCCGGGCGTCTGTGAAGCCAGGGGGGCCTGCGTCGCCGCAACTCCGCCCCCTTGGGCTTATGCAGCCCTCTTAATTGTATGCACGTCCATGCTGTGCGCCCCCTGCCCCCCCTACCTATCCAGGCGGCGGGGGGAAGTGACGTCATTCGCGCCGCCTGCCACTTCCGTCTCGGCCCAAAACCCTAAAGCAGCAGGTTTGGGGGCCTGGAGAGGACGGAGACCCCCGGGGGGAGCGCGTCAGGGATAAGTCCCCTACGGGGGGGCCCCTGGGGGGGGGGACCTACAGCTACAGGGGGCCCTGATGGGGGGGGGGGGGGGGGAAACACACTACAGGGGGGGCCCTGGTGGGGGGGGGGAAAACACACTACGGGGGGCCCTGGATGGGGGGGGGGGAAAATACAGTACGGGGGGGGCCCTGGATGGGGGGGGGGGGAACACGCTGCGGGGGGCCCCGGAGGGGGGAGGGGGAAAACACTACGGGGGGCCCTGGATGGGGGGGGAAAAACACAGCTACAGGGGGCCCTGGTGGGGGGGTTTGGGAAACTACAGTACAGGGGCCCGGGGGGGGGGGGGAACTACAGCTGCGGAGGCCCCTGGATGGGGGGGGGGGGAAACTAAGCTACAGGGGGGCCCGGGATGGGGGGGGGCTGTTCCCAAATTTTTTGAAAATAAAAAAGCAGGAGAGGGTAGGGGCGGCCGTTTATGCCCCGGGGCAAAAATTTGCGGGCCCCACGCCCTTTTCTTGTCGGTAGCCACGCCCCTTAAAAAAAGCCACACCCACCCCACCTAACTCATAACGGCTTTGGGAAAAAGCCCGGTAGATCCCCCCTCTGTAGAGGAGATGCCCCCCCTTTGTTTGCCAGGTAGGTGCCCCATTGTTGCCCGGGAGGTGCCTCCATTTTTACCCGGTAAATGCCCCCCTTTGTTACCAGGAGGTGCCCCATTGTTAGCCCGGGAGGTCCCCTTGTTAGCCCGGAGGCTCCCCCTTTTTAGCAGGTGTGCCCCCATTGTTTTCCAGTTAGTGCCCCCATTGTTTTTCCCGGAGTGCCCCCATTGTTGCCGGGAGTGCCCCCATTGTTGCCAGGTAGTGCCCCCATTTGTTTTCCGGGAGTGCCCCTTGTTTCCAGGTAGTGCCCCATCGTTTGCCAGGAGTGCCCCATTGTTACCAGTAGTGCCCACTTGCCAGGTAGTGCCCCCATTTTGCCAGGTAGTGCCCCATCTGTTTGCCGTAGTCCCCTCGTTACCAGGGTAGTGCCCCATATGTTGCAGGTGTGCCCCTGTGCCAGTAGGTCCCCTCTGTTTCGGTAGTCCCCTCTGTTGCCAGTAGTGCCCCTTAGGGCCAGGGAGTGCCCCCCTGTTAGCAGTAGTGCCCCCATCGTTACCAGTAGTGCCCATCTGTTAGCCCGTAATCCCCTCTGTTTCCAGGTAGTGCCCCTCGTTGCCGGAGTGCCCCATCTGTTAGCCAGTAGTGCCCCATCTTAGCCAGGTTCCCCTCTGTTGCAGTAGTGGCCCCTCTTTGCAGTAGTTCCCCCTTTTCCAGGTAGTTGCCCTTCTGTAGCCGGGGAGCCCTAAGCTAATAAAAATAAATATAAAATCCCTACCTTACCAGGCCCTGCAGCGCGCCACTCCTGCCGAATCTTCAGCGGCGAGGGGGAAGTGAGAGCAGCGCCATCCCCCCTGCGCCGCGCGTCACTCCCCCTGCGCCGCTGACCTGTTTTGTGCGGCACACACCGCGCGTACATACAGGGGAGGAGGAAAGGAGCGACCCTCCTGCTCCTCCCCCACAGTGAGACCGCGGGCGGGTGACGGCCCTGCGGCCACTTCCCCCGCCTTTTTGGAGCGGCCCGGGCGCAAGATAGGCCCAGCGCTACTCTTGCGGCGGAAATTTTTAAAGGACCCCCGCCGCCTAGGGGGCGGGGAATGCCAACTCCCCCGGGGGACGGAGGGGGACCCCAAATGCGGGACCCCCCCGCCAAAAACGGGGGAGTTGGCTGTATGGGGGGGGACACAGCTACAGGGGGCCCTGGGTGGGATGGAGTGGGGGAAATCGATACAGGGGGCCCTGGTTTTGGGGGGGGGGGAAACCAGTACAGGGGGCCCTGGGGGGACAACACTACAGCTACAGGGGGCCCCGGTGGGGAGGGGGGAAAAATACAGCACAGGGGGGCCCCGGGGGGGGGGGGGGAAACACAGCACAGGGGCCCCGGATGGGGGGGGGAAACTAGAGCTACAGGGGCCCGGATGGGGGGGGGAAACTCAGCTACAGGGGGCCCGGATGGGAGGGGGGAAACTACACTACAGGGGGCCCGGATGGGGGGTGTAAAATACAGCTACAGGGGGCCCTGGATGGGGGGGGGAAACTACACCTACAGGGGGCCCTGGGTGGGGGGGGAAACTACAGTACAGGGGGCCCGGGGGTGGGGGGGAAGTACGCTACAGGGGGCCCTACTTTACGGGGGGGGACTATTCTGCTACAGGGGGGGATCTTCTTCCTACAGGGGGCCTAATTTCAAGGGGACTATTCTGCCTACAGGGGGGCCCTAAAACTGGGGGGGGGGGCTATTCTGCCTACAGGGGGGCCCTAATAACTGGAGGGGGGACTATTCGCCACAGGGGGGCAAACCCAAAAGGGGGGGACTTTTTGCCCAACAAGGGGGCCCTAATCACAGGGGGGAATATTCGCCTACAAGGGGGTCTGGGTGTTGTGTTGTAAATTCTCAGGACATTTGGTGGAGGAGGAATCATCTGGAGGTCTGGACCGAATAAAAGAAAAGGGGAAAGTGAACGATCCTCAACAAGATGTCCCCTGTACCCCTAAATGTAAGTAAACTATTTGCAGAGCCATGTGTACACTGGTATCCCCACTATAGGCCGTTTTGAGGAAATTTTGGTTTTGGTGTGATGGTTTTATAATCACAAACAGTAGGGCGGTTTTTTTCAGTATTGTTTTATTGGGAAATGTTGGTTGATGTGGCGGTATTTTTGGGTTTTGATTTTTGTTGTTGTTTTGTGGTTTTGGTTTGGGTATACTGGTTTGTGAATAATTTTTTGGGGGGACTAGTCATATTTTAGAATTTATATATTTTTCTTGGCTTTAAAATTGGTCTGGGTATACTGGGGTTTTCCTAAAATTTTAGTGGTGACATGTGGAGGATTCGCTGAAACCCATAACCCAGCAAGAATTAAATCCAAAAAAAATGCACAATACATTTTTTTTTCTTTTACCCCAAAAAATTTTTTTTATTTTTTGAGTGGCGATGGTTGTGGGGGGGGGGAAGGGTGGGGCGTGTCGGACGGACGGGGAAGGGGAGGGGGCAGGGGGTTTTGGGGCGGCCGGGGGGGCCCAACGCTCCCGCTGTATGGGGCCCCCCAAAATTTCTGATGGGAGCCCGCATGGTGAACAGCCCGGTTGGGCCCAGTAGACAACAGGTAGAAAGGATATTTTGATCCACCGACAATCAAGAGCTTCCACGTTTTCCCTTTTCCCCACCCGACACAGGTGGCACCGTCATTTCCTGTCTCTGCCTGGATCATTTCCAAGCTCTAAGAAAAAGGAAATTTGGTGTCACAAACCCCATTATGTGTCCTGCCATTGACAACCAGCCACCATTGCCCTTGTTTGTAGTGGTGTCGGAAACAAGAAACCTGGACTGCTACAGACTGGAACAGTATCATCGTTAGTGGGAGATCTAGCTTCTGTTTGCGATCCAGCAGTCGTTGAGTACAGAGGCCTTGTGCAGAAGGCTTCAATCCTGCCTTCGCTGTGGACCATGTACTGCCCCAACTCCTGGTGTGATGATCTGGGAGCCATTGCATATGACAGTCGGTCACCCCTAGTAGTGATAGGACACTAAGGGCCACACGTATTAAAATTGTCTAGGTCTAAAACTCTTTGCTGCCCATAGCAAATAATCAGAGCGCCCCTTTCATTTCACATAGTGCTCTGGAAAAATAAAAAGGTCGCTCTGATTGGTTACCATGGGCAACAAGGAAAGACTTAGACCTAGACAGTTTTTGTAAATGTGGCCCTAAAAGCTCACGGATATGTCCAGGACATACTGCAGCCACATATGTTGCCTCTTATAGCTTGAAACTGGTATTTTTCAGCTCACCCACATACACAACAGTTTATCAGTAACATCTCTGCCAGATTACAACACTATCTTGGCCCAGTCACTAGATTTATCGCCAATGGAGCAGTTATGGGATCAGTTGGGCCGGCAGCTTCAGCAACGTATGCAGAGTAGCTTGTAGCTGGAATCTACTCTCCCTGAAATGTGGAGGTCTGAACAGGCACCCAGAGAGGTAATATATAGTGTAGGTTCCCACCTGTATTGAGGTCACCATGTCATTTGGCAGGTGGGCTTACACAGTGCTGATCAAATTTTTCAAGTAATCAAAGTAGCTGAAATGTTTTTCCAAAAATTCCTATGTTCTTTTTGATTGTTTTTTTAGTGCTAGTAATGCACTGCTGATATTGCATTGAGTTTACAGTAGAGAATTTAAACATAACTTGTCTAAGAAAATCCGATAAGTGCCTGCAAATGTGGCCATTAGTACAACCTACATACTGTATAATGCACTCGGTGCAATTAATTACACCACAAATTTTGTGTTATAGTTGATGTAGGATTTTAGCCGAAATGTCCTATGCGTCAGCATAAACTCCAACAACACCAAAAGGCACAATTGCATTTTTTCCTGTTCACCCGACAACTTTTTTTTATTTTATGGGGGGGACAGACACTTTGGCTGTATAACTTGTTTTTCTTTGTTTTTCTTTGGCCCCATTTGAAATGAATTTTCCTCTGTTCTCGAAAAGTATTGGTCCACAGATGATGTCTGGCAGTAGGGGGGCCCCAAGCTGAAGTTTTGCACCCGGGCCCATAAGTCTCTTGCTACACCCCTGTTGATTTCTATGACTTCTACGTACGCCCCTGTCCAGAGGGCTCACGATCTACATATGAAATATTTCATAGAGATTTTCTGCCATCATTTCCCAGGATTCTCTCATTTCCTCCCTAGATTTCCTAGCTAGGTTTTTTTTTTCTGTACACTTCATAAGTTTTTTCCTCTGCTTAATCCTTAAGAAATCTGAATGCTTATTCTAACTGAGATTTCCTCCTTGGAGACTTTATGAAATCCACCCACATGTTCTCTCCTCACACTTCACTATTCTCCCTCTAAGTCTGTAGAAGAGATTACTACGGCTGAACTTCCTTCACTGCTCCAAAATCACGTTGCTCTTTGGCCAGTTACATCCTTCAGGAAGTGCACCGATGCAAGGAACAGTAAGTACTGTATAGAATTCTCTGCCGAGGAGACAGACTCGACACATGTAAATATTGCAGTTCCTTCTAGTAAATTTCCATTCTTAAATACCATTTTGTGTTTTTCTAGTTATAATAGGTTTAACATTCTGCACAGGTTTCTTATTCTACCTTCATAGACGGCTTTTTTTTACGCTACAGAGTTCCATATCCTCTCCTCTGCACAGGCATCTAAAAATATATCACAAGAAGCAAATTTAACGACTGCAGGAAGTGGATCCACTGAGCCACTGCAAGCGATGTTGTAAGCTGCACCAGGGAGTGGAGTCTAAAGAGCCGCTGGTGTCCAACAGAGCCCGCCGGAAGGCAAGATGGGCTTGCTGTGGTAGAAAACCCTTGTGGTATGTTCACACGGCTTATTTGTAAGCGTAGTTGCTCTCGTAGTTTGCTGCGTATTTCGCCACGTATTGCACTTTATACATACCGAAATGTGCACCGCAATTATGGTAATTCATAGAGAGCGATGAATTACGCGTCGTCTCCCCGGGGTGTACAATACGATCGTATTGTACACCGGGAGAGAGAAGAGACATGTCAATTGTTAGCGGCATGCATGTCAATGGGGCCGGCCGGGTGCCGCTCCCTCTGTGCTTTGGAATTACGCGCCCCTATATGCCGTGTGAAGATACCCTAAGGTTGCTACCCCTGGCACAACTTGCCTGCGGTGGCAGCTGAGGTGTGACGAGGTACAGAATAGTGGAGAGGGCTCGTAGTCAGGAATAGGCAGGAATGTCATGGCAGGCGGCAAGGTTCATAGTCAAGGAACAGAGACAAGAAAATCTAATACACAGTATAGACAATAACACAATAAGGAATGCTTTCTCTCAGGAAAATGTCACTGAAGATCAGGCAAGGTAGTCAGGGGAATGCTGGGTAATAATAACTTGTTAGATTAATTCTACAGATTATTATGGTTTTGTAGATACCGAATATGTGTAGGGCTTTTTTTGTGCAATGTGGGCACAATAACTTTTTAATTAAAGTTATATTTTAGTATTTTATTTTTTTCTACACTTTTTAAATCCCATTAAAGGATAACTATTTTAATATTTTTTTTTACATTTGGTAGTGTATGAGCATACATGAATATGCTAATGCATTACACTCTGTGTCAGTATGACACAGGCTGCATTCAGGGCAACACACAGTGTGTCCTAACCGCAGGCTTGCTATACAGACAGCCCTGGGGTTACTCTAGGTCCCCATGGCTGACTGTATTTCCAGGGCTCCAATTACCCAATGGAGCAGGGGAATGCCCTTTTGATTATGTTGTAGAAATCAAAGGGTTAAGCGCCGGGATCTGAGGTTTTCTCTACTCCCCGGCACTTACAGAGACTTCTTTAGACACAGAGCTGTTAACTATAGCTCTGTTCCTAGCATAGTTACAGCGCTGGGAGCCACAAAGCTCCTTTGTCTGCAGTCTAAAGACGTCGCTGCAGATTAATAACCTGCACCGTCCGCCGTCTAAAGTTGGTAGGAAGTCGTTAAGGAGCTAAATTACTGGTGTCTTTTTATATGACCTAGTGGATGACTAAAGTTCACCACTTACTGACATATGACGTAACTGTACATCATAAAATTGGTGAGAGAGGAACGTGCTTCCTGGTAAATGCAGCCAGCACCCTCTGCTTATGGCTGGGATCGGAGATAACTCCATTCCCAACCATTCAACCACTTAGATGCTGCAGTCCAATGACTAGCATTTACTCCATTAGCATGGTGCAGTGCTCTGTTCCACCATCTGAACGGCCACCGTTTGACAAGATTTCAGGATACCAGACAGTTGTCATAGCAGCCAGGGACTAATAAGGGCCCTCAGTCCTTCTATCTCACTGCTTCTCTTATACTGCCTGAAGTAGGGTGTAATAGGACAGCCATATTTGTATACTATTTTTCAATATATTAGTATGTCAAAATATTGTACAAGTCATCACGCCCCTTACTGATCAAGAACCCTAGGGGGACTAACGCTAAAGTAAATAAAATGTAGAAAAGAAAAAAAGGAAAAAATAAAAATAAAAAATATAAAAATAAATAAAAAAATAAAAAAAAAGTTCTAGGCACCCCCTTTTTCCATTTTACAAGTAAAAAACAAAAACAATAAAAACGTCAACATGATGGGTATCACCATGTCCGTAAAAGTCCAATCTATTCAAGCATAATATTCTTTATCCTGCACATTAAACACCAAAGAAAAAGATATACCCCAAATTGCATTTTTTATCACTTTACCTCCCTTATAAATAGAATACAAAATTATTAAAAATGATACTGCATCTCAAAATGATACCAAAAAAACTATATTTCAGCTCACAAAAAAACACTAGGCAAAAAAATTTAAAAGTTATTGGAATAAGAAATGTTGTTGCAGATTTAAAAAATAAAAGATTTCATTTTCTTTTTAAAGGAGTAAAACATAACAAAAACTATAACAATTTGCTATCACCAGAAGCGTAGCGACCTGTCCAGAATAAAGTTATCATGTCATAAACTTATGAACTTTATTAAATGGTATACAGACAAGAGTAGAACAGCAGATTAGAATATTTTCATTATTTATTTGAATCTTTCATTTAAAATGCAGATCACAGAGTGACAGAGAATGGTATTGCTAATGCGTTTCAAGCAATCATAGCCAATGAATAAAAGCACGTCCTGTGCTCGAAACGCATAAGCAATAACGCTTTCTGTCACTTTACAATTTGTTTTTTAAATGAAAGATTCAAGTAAATAATGAAAATATTCTAATCTACCTCACCTTGTTTGGTTGTTGTTCTACTCGTCTGTTTACAATTGTATAACAACGCCTCTTGGAGTGAAGAAAGTGCATCATGAAAAGGAGAACTTCATTTCCAATAAAGTAAGCTAGCTAATGATAATATTTTAACTTTGAACTTTATTAAACCCTCCCCTCAAGCACAATTGTGTTTTTCTTCCAATTCCACCCACAAAGAAGTTTCTCGGGGTTTCCCAGTATATTACATAGTAAATGCAAGTATAAGTACAGTAAAAGCCCATCTTGTCCTGCAAAAAACAAGCCCTCAAACGGCTTTTTAGCTGGAAAAATGAAGAAGTTGTACGAGGGGCTGCTGATAAGTCTTCGGCTTTGTATTCTTTTTTTGTTTCTAGGGTAACGAATGTTTTCAAAATTGTGTTTGTAGCTTATGGCAACAGTGATCTAGGCAGGTGGGAAAACAAGATGGCGGAGTCTAAGGCGATATTCACAGCAAATGAGGGCAGAGGAGTGATAAGTCTTGTTTCTGCAAGGAACATCCGCGAAGGATATTCATGGTGATATGTCGCAGACATTGGGGGATCAATGCCCGTCATATTCTACAGTTAAGAACTGGGTTGTCAAATTTAAAACGAGCCATTTCCGCACCAATGATGAGAAACGTCCTGGACGACCGAGAGTGGTTGTTGTTCCGGAGATCGTCGATGCTGAGCACAATCTCATACTGGAGAATCGGCGAATTCCATCTAAAGGAATAGCAGACATCATGGGGATTTCTCATGAACGTGTTTGTGTCATTATCCCTGAACATTTGAACATGAAGAAGCTTCTGCAAAGTGGGTCGCCAAATGTTTAACAACAGATCAAAAAAGCTGCGAGTGAAAACTTCCCGGTCCATTTGTCAGCGTTTCCGGACTTATAAGAACCTCCTAGATCGACTGGTCACTATGGATGAGACCCGGATTTATTTGTATGACCCTGAAACCAAGGATCAGTCAAGAGTGGAGACACAGTGGTTCTCCTCATCCAAAGAAGTTCAAGGTTCAAAAATCAGATACTAAGGTGATGACGTCTGTGTTCTGGGATAAGGAGGGCGTGCTGCTAGTGGACTACCTTCAAAATGGTTCCACCATCAATGCAAGGTATTACATTGAACTGTTGGACCAATTGAAGGAGGCTCTGAAGGCCATAAGGAACGGCAAGCTGTCCAAAGGAATCTTGTTCCTGCAAGACAACGCCTCCGCTCACACTGCACAAGTGACCACGGCAAAACTGGTGGAGTTAGGCTTCCAGCTGGTTGACCACGCACCTTATTTACCAGATCTAGCTCCCTTTGACTATCATCTGTTTCCAAATCTGAAGAAACACCTCAGGGTACCAAATTTCACACCATTTCTGATGCCACGGCTTCTACGGATGGTTTGAGGAACAACTGAAATCCTTCTTTTTCCAAGGCTTCCAGAACTTGGAATACTGATGTAAGAAGTGTGTAGAAATCAGTGGAGAGTATGTGGAATAAATGTAGTTTCATCTTCCTATCTTGTTTCTTTCTGGGTAAAGCCAAAGACTTATCAGCAGCCCCTCGTATATAGTACAGTAAATGCAAGTATAAGTAAAGTAAAATGAAGAAGTTGTAGGGAGAAAAAATAAACAGGGGTTAAATAATTTCTACTATGTGTGTGAGTTAATTTTTATACTATTTGTGCCATTTCTTTTGCTTTTACACATGGGACACACAACTGTACATTATTTATGTAGTCCGTGGTCTTCTGAGATAAAGGAAGAACATAGGAATAAATGTAGTTTCTTTCCCATTTAAAACTGTAAGGTTTTTATAAAATTATGTAAATAATAGTACTAAAATTAGGTTTGCAGATTATATTTAGCTTTTTTTTTTTATAGATAACATATTATTTGTTCAGCTGAAGAGAACCTGTGCCATTTTCATAAAACTCTAAATATTGGGAGCCCCACTTGCTTCACTGATTTAGGATTTTTTTTTTTCATAAATTCGAACCGTATCCCCCATTGCCCAGCAATCCGAGCCGCTCGTTTCGGCGCCTGATATGCTAATGAGCTGAACAAGAGGGAAAAGAAGTCACGCTGCTTAATAATGCACACCCAAATCATAAATATAAAAATGCATGAAAATTTTATTAGGACCAAAAACTCCACATAGAATCAGAAAAACATTTGCAAAGGGGCCATGAGGCCACGTGAAGCCTGTTAGCCTCCCTGGAAACTGAAAAGCTACTCAACCAGCTCTATATAATAATAATAATGTATACAGTCCATAAATAAATAAAACCCATTTACCAAGCCCAAGGCTAAACTCCTTTCTGGATAAGTCACCATGAATATGGATCAATAAATAACAACGGCATAAAACAAATATATATGTAAATTTCAAAGCATCACCAGATGATTAATACAAAGGGATAATAAAGCACTTAAGGTGACATATATGAATGTTGGCGCTGACAGGCCAGTTCTAAATGGCTTTAAGGCAGTGTAAAATGTGCCAGAATGTATGACCCCGTTCTTCTGCAGGTCACACATAGAGGGCAGTGTAGAGCCAAAACCACAAGTCTGGCTCAGGCACCACCTTTACCCTGGTCTGGCTGTTCTTCTGCAGGTCATACATACAGGCGCAGTGTAGAGCCAATATCACAAGTCTGGCTCAGGCACCACCTTTACCCTGGTCTGGCTGTTCTTCTGCAGGTCATACATACAGGGAGTGTAAGCCAATACCACAAGTCTGGCTCAGGGATCACCTTTACCCTGGTCTGGCTGTTCTTCTCGGTCATACATACAGGGCATGTAAGCTAATACCCAATCGCCAGCACCACCTTTACCCTGGTCGTCTGTTTTCGCAGGTCATACATACATCGCAGTGTAGAGCCATTAGCACAAGTCTGGGTCAGGCACCACCTTTACCGGTCGGCTGTTCTTCTGCAGGTCATAGATACAGGGCAGTGTAGAGCCAATACCACAAGTCTGGCTCAGGCACCACCTTTACCCTGGCCTGGCTGTTCTTCTGCAGGTCATACATACAGGTGCAGTGTAGAGCCAATGCCACAAGTTTGGCTCAGGCACCACTTTTAACCTGATCTGGCTGTTCTAACTCTTCTGCACCTAGGTTTAGCATAAAAAAATTCATAAATGTGTCTAAATCTATGAATGTGGTGCAACGCCTCCAGAATGTCCTCACATCTTTAGCACATTACAAAGTACCAAAAAGGTGCTTACATCTATAGAACAGGTCTACTACAGCTTTTTGACTCCAGAAACCTGGTGCAGCCCTGTTCATAGATATCGCCCTCAGTTTCCAGAGACAACCAAATCTCCACAAAACTAGTTTAGCCACAGTACATATAAGAAAGGATCTGCACCAGTGTGAAAAGGGCTGCATAGTAAAAATGGTTTCTAAAATAGTAGTGCTAATAGTTTATTTTTCTCAGCTACCAAAATTTAAAGTGAATGAACAAAAGAGAAATCAAAATCAAATTCATATTTGGTGTGACCACCCTTTGCCTTCATCAGTTGATTAGTTTGACGGAGCTTAGCAGGGAGGTTGTTCCAAACATTTTAAAGAACTAAGCACAGATCTTCTGTAGATGTAGCTGTTTAGATCCTTTGGTCTCTTCATGCAGTCCCAGACTGACAAAATACGAAGTGAATGAACAAAATAGAAATTAAAATCAGTATTTGGTGTGGACCCCCTCTTGCTTTTTCTTATGGGTACTTGCACACAGTTTGTAAGGGAAGTTGGCAGGGAGGTTGTTCCAAACATTTCGGAGAAGTAACCACAGATCTTCTGTGAGTATAGGCTTGATGAAATCCTTCTGTCTCCTCATGTAATCCCAGACAGACACAATACAAAGTGAATAAACAAAATAGAATTCAAAATCAATTCAATAATATCCTTTACCTTCAGTTTTTCTAGGTACTTGCAGACAGTTTTTGAAGGAACTCAACAGGGAGGTTGTTCCAAACATCTTAAAGAAGTAACCAGGTCTTCATTGATGTATTGCTATATTTTATAAAAGTTATCAAGCTACTGCATAATCTAGCCTCATATTGGAATATAAAAAAAATCAATTAAATGAAAAATGTTTATAAAAATAAAATAATAACACACAACTTCTTATTCTCCAATAAAAAAGCAGTTTATGTTGTAAAAAAAAAGGTTACACATTATATGGCCGAGTCCATAACGATCCAATCTATAAAATGACCATGCTGGTTAATCCGAATGATGAACAAGATGGCTGTTGTTTCCATCCAGTCTCACAAAAAACAGAATCGAAAGTCATGAAAAAAATCTTATGCCCTCAAGATAGCACCAATGAAAGTCGACTTATCCCAAAAATGAAAAGCTCTCACACAGCTCCATTGACAAGTAAAGTAATATCACAGTCCACGCTGCGGTCCCAGCTCTAGACTGCGGATGTGCCTCTTCTTGCTCCTGCTCAGTTTAACTCTACTTCTGGCATCTTGCGCGCATACGTGCCCTCCCAAGGGCGCAAGCGCGGCGGCTCACTGAGATTTAAAGGGACAGTATCTAATTGCCTGGCCAATGACCTTTCACCACCACTTAAGGAACTTCCTACCTGTGCTCTGTGTCAGCTCATTGATCTTTGGTGATTCTCCTATATTGATCCTGACCTCTGGTTTTTGCTACATTAACTTCATTTTCTGACATCCTGGTTATTGTTACCTGTACTGCTTTTACTTGCCGCTATGCCAGTCTGTTACCTGCCCGAGACCCGTCACCTCTGCCTGTACCCACAGTTCTACATCCGTCGCTTTGGCCGTCACCGCAAGCGGTCATGTCAGGGACAGCGACCTCCAAGTCCAACCCGCCTTGCGACATGCTCTTGGACTCCGCTCCCTGGTGTGGTTTTCACCGTCTCTCGCAGTGACCAAGAGGATCCACATATCCGCTGTCTGTTACAAGAATACAGTATGAACTGACCATGTGCTTCTGCCTGACATCAAGCATATCGCAGCCATAGTAACCCGTCATGGCGTCTGTCTGGAGAAACTTTTTCAGATGCTACAGTCCATTACTGTACGTATTTCTGAGGCTATGTCTGAACCTACACTTCTAGTTCTGTTGCCATTTCTCATTCACAGGTATGTCTCTACTATCAAAAGTCTAACTCCCATCGTCCATTGCTGTATGTCTCTACTATCAAAAGTCTAACTCCCATCGTCCATTGCTGTATGTTTTTCATTGTGTAGTACTACAATTCCTGCTGTGCATTGCTGTATGTCTCTTTGATGTGTATCTCCAGTGTAGCCATATCTGTTATCATAGCGCCATCTCCTATACCCCATGCCATGCTGTGTCCATGGAGCCTTTGTAATTCCCCCTGTAATCTCGTTTCCTATTCCCCCCTCCACCCCCACTCTGCTAATTAGGCAACACGACCCCTCCCACTTCTTGTTCACCTCTGATTGTTCTGTTTGGGATCAAGCTTAGTATATAGTCACTCACTCTGGTGGCCATTGGACACTTGTGGCCCTGCTCCAAGTGTGGCCCCAGCTAAGTGTGAATTAATACCAGAATTAAACCAGGATTGAACAAGGATTGCAAGGTAACATCTACAATTTCTCTCCCACTAATAGCCTGCTAACCTGTCTAATACTATGCTTTTCTTTTCCCCCATTATCGCAATCTCCACTCTCCTCACACTTACTGCTTATCCCCATACTCCCTCTCTGGGTAATGGGCTCTACATCTCCCCTTCCATCCTACCCTCACACCTGTCTGCTGCAACCAACCTCTTCCCCACTGTTATTGCCCTCCGTACCAAACAAACCCTGCCAAACTACAGTCTTTCCTACTCCCACCTGCTCACCCTCTCACTGTCCTTCTGGCTTCCGGGACATATCCCCAACCCAGGGCCACCACAGCACATTCCCACCATCGTCTCTCCGCTTTGAACTATTCCCCATACAAAATTCCCTTAACCCCTTTAAACCCAAAGCAATA